>CM021104.1:536209005-536452182 GCA_007115665.2 Sequoiadendron giganteum | reverse complement strand
AAACATCACACACTTCAGGTTTAGATCATAGATTCTCATTCTCCTTCTCCAACCAGTTAGCATGTCCTTCAAGTTAGATATTTCCTTCTTCTGCAAACTGTTCTCCTTGTTCACCTCTTTCAAAGTTTCCTCCAGATCTTTGCTCTTCTTATCCAAATCCTTAAACAACATGAATCCTTCTTCAACCTTATTCAATTTTGCTTCCAGTTCTTCATTTCTCCTTCTTTCAATTTCTGGTTCTTCTTCAAGAGCATCATACTAGGACCTACAGGCTTGTTTTGGACTAGTGGATCTTCCCATCTGGAGGAGGGAGTTAGATGTAGATGCATGTTTGGGGTTGGATATACCAGCCCTACCATTATACTTGTGTGGGTTGATCAACAACATTCTATTTCCAAATAGGAGCAGGTGATTTTGTAGCCTCAAGGTCATTGAGGTTGTTAGGCACATAGTAGAGATATGAGAGGGAGTATTTGCATGGGGGGGCTTGTGTATTGGCCCAGATATATAGGGATATGCATATCATCTATTACAGACAAACATTGAGTGTCACACATGTGACATTACTGTAGGTATGGGCCTGAGAGCATATTAGTGTTGTCATGCTATTCATTTTGATTGTGGGAGTAGGGGATGAGGCACTACCGATAGCTTATTGGTGGGGGATGGATCATGGGTGGAGGATTCACTATCAGGATGTGGAAGACTTGGAGGGATGGAGGAGGAGGATCGCTGATCTAAGGCCGGAGGATATCACCTGGAGGTTGTACCTAGCATGACAATTCCAGGGGTGGTGGGATGAGGACATGTTATACATGGGCTAATTCTTTTCAGTCTCTTACTTGATTGATTGGGATCCCTTGATTATGGAGCTCAACAGACCCAATAGGGTGACCAGACATTTTTGGATTCAATAGGACACTCCCGTAGGACCACAGAGGTTCAGGTGGTTCACATTAGAGCCTGCAACATTGTGGTGGGAGAGGATTAAAATTGATTATGCTAGGCATATGTGGGAGGGGGCACTAGTGACCTAGTACCCATGGAGGGGAGGGATAGAAGATGCAGGCACCACAACATAGTACACCACCTAGTGGGAGGAGATGGGCTTAGGGAGGATGAAAACAACACATCCCATATTAGGAGCACTTGGTTTTGGTTCAAATGATGAGAGGAGGCTGCTTGGATAGCAGAGGAGGAGAGGAGGGAGGTTGAGGAGAGGTGGTGGAGAGGATGTGGAGATGTAGGATGCAAGGGAGGAGCATTAGGCTATGGATGTGGATACCTCGAAGGTGGGGCCACTTGCAATGGTACCTTATGTACCACCACCACCGGAGGACCCCTCAGTACTGTTGATAAGAGCCTTGGCCAGATTGAGGATTACAGAGAAGAGGTTGAGAGACTCTGAGGCAGACCATGATAGGCCACAGATAGAGATAGGTAGGCTGTAGGGTGAGTTGGGGAGGCTACAGGAGGTAGAGATGATTGCAGAGAGGGACTACAGGGCCCTCACAAATGAGGCCTTGATGAGAGTGGAGTAGATCAGGTGGAGAGGGATGAGGCCCCATGGGATAGAGATGAGGTTCAAAGGGAGTGAGATGAGCTGCAAGATAGGGCATAGTGTGCAGAGGATATGATGGGGGATGTAGGGGTATGATGGAGAGGGTAGAGGCAAAAAAGGCCTAGGTACATACACTACAAGGAGAGAAGGATGCTAGGGATCATAGGATATCCTAGCTACAGGCCCAGGTGGATCATATGAGACTGGTGTAGGATTCCTGGGAGCAAGAGAGGAGGCATATCTCGGAGTTGTAAGACATATACAAGATTGGACATGACTTATCTAGGGCGCATGTGGTGATGGCGGTGGATGCCAGGACAAAGGTGACATACTACATGCTAGCATATTAGGAGGCCATCCCAGATCCAACACGGAGGGTATCACCCTATGATAGAGTAGTACCCGGGATTCTAGTGCCATCACAAGGAGCCACTCACACATGGGGCTACAACAACTATCACGAGACACCTCCCAGGGGTAGAGGATCAGTGCCCGACTCCCCATAGAGGATAGAACCTGAGAGTAGTGGATCCGTCAAGAGAGGAGGATGAGAGGACATGGCCTATATTTTTGACAGGTACAAAGCTCATGTACAGTACACATGGAAAAACACTATAGATTCTTTACATAGATTTAGATATCTGATTCATTCATTGATTCATGTATTATTTATTCTTTATTCATTACTCTTTCAGGAGATGTATTCTTGATATTATATGATTAGCACTCTATCCTGGTACTATTATTTCATGGATGTTCACGGATTTGATGGATGGAATTTATTATGTTTTATGATGGACCTATGATGGAATTTTATGATATTTTATTATGGACTAGATGGACATGATTGACACTATATTTTTTTTTTGATATTTATATGATATACGATGGACATTAACGACACTATGTGGTTATTATGTGATGTGATGGATATTTATTAGGTTCATGTTGTTAGAGTAATAAGTTATTTCACTTAATTAATCTTATCATATTGGTTAATTAATTAAATCACTTATCACTTTAGTTTTACTTAAGCTAAACTTAGGCACATTAATAATTAATTATTTATTAATTATTAAGTGTGCACACTAGTGTTTCCTTTTAGGGTTTGATCTCCTTTCTTAAGGATTGATCTCATAGTAATTATTCATTCTATTATGAATATTTTTGCTTAAGGATTTTTAGAGCACCTCCTTTGTGCTACAATATTTCCTCTTGGTGTGACAGGTTATTTCCTTGCAGGTGTTCATTGGGTTCTATGGGTTGTTCTTTATCAACTTCTACATGGTATCAGAGCTTCAGATCCGCTGCTTCTTATTCGTTGTTTGAGGGATCATGTCATAAAAGTGACATTTTTGTGCATTTTGAGTCAATTTGGACCTCACCATTGTGTCTAGAACACTTGATTCAGTCAAGATTGACTTTTGTTTCATCAAATTTGGCTTCACAACATCAGATCTGTGAGGGTTTGAAGTTTTTGGAGGGGTTCCTAATCTAGATCATACCTGCAATTTTGGAGCATTTTGAGCCCAAAGGGACCTCACTATCGCGTTTAGAGCACCCAAAAACCCCAAAATTGACTGTCAAAATTGGACATAGTGACTTCGTGAGGCAATTTTCTTCATTTCAGGGATGTACAACCTAGTACATCATGCAATCTGAGATTTTTTTTTTATAAATATAGTGGTAATGGCTACCATCATCAGTTAACTACTAGTGGCTAGCCTAACTGCCAGGCTTAACTCTCAAACCTTTTGGAGCAGTTTTGGTATTTTGGCCATAACTTTTGCATATGAACTCAAATTTTTGAAAACAAAATATCGCTAGAAAGATGTTTTCGAGCCCAATCCAGTGGTGTGGGTATTTTTTTCTGGTTTTATCGTTTTGATGCCTTTTTTGTCTAGTCAAAGTTAGAACATATTTTTTACACTCCCGGGGGCATAACTTTTGTGTCCGAACTCCATTTTGTGCAAACGAATAGGCGTTGGAAAGGTGTTTCAGTGCTCTTTACAGATCTACAAATGGTTTGATCAGAAATTTTACCAAGTACATTTTATTCAGCTTTTTGTGTTTTTACACTTTGCTTAATTACTTGGACGTTCTGACACCTACATGGGATTTGTTTGCGTTGGATGGGTTATGTTGATCTAATTTATCGTTGCTGAGAGTTTCAATATATAATTGTTTAATTTTAAGATTTATCATGGGTTTTGCTACTCACCCTTCAGTTATAATCTTGGAACGGGGTAATTATGAGTTATGGGAAAATGGCATAATTACACATTGTAGGTGGCTTAATATTTTGCCTTATTCATATGATCTCATACCTAAACCAGCCACTTCAGAGGGAAAATTAGCTTGGGATATCACTAGAGATCACATAGTAGGACTTATATTGTCTAGTGTTGATAATGACACTATGTGGGCTCTATCAGACATTGATTGTCCCCACCTACTTTGGACATGTATTTGGGAGATCTATAGAGACCTCAATCTCTCTCTATTCCCAGAGGATCTTGCTTCAGATAGTCTCTTACCCATTGCTTGGAGAGAGAATATACCCTTTGATCACGATACTTTAGAGGAGCTTGAGTATTTAGACATTCTTGCATGTTTTGATGGATGAAAGGCTTGTATCATAGTTCCTACTCTTCAAATTGAGACTACATATGTATCATCTGTTGTTCCTGATGACATCAGTATTGCCACATTGGCCCCTATGGATTCAATTTAGCATCATGACCATCTTGGTCATTCATTATCTGCTACATCATGGGATTATTATCTTGTAGACACATTCTTGTTTGTTGAGTCTCACACTACATATATTGAGGATTATTTTGAGGACATGCATCTCCTCTACCTTGATAGTCAGGTTATCAGTGTATGCCCACCATTATTTGTGCATTCAAAGGTTTCATTTTAGGATTCTCCACATCAGTTTGGATTTGGCTTCATGTATTTCAGTTTAGACAGAGGGATTCTTCAACATCTCATCTTGGCACACATCTTGAGACAGATTGGTTCATCACTCTTCACAGGGTTTCTTAGACATCGTGTTTTGGATCCATTTATTCCCAAGGGGAGGAATATCATTTTCTACTTCAGCATCTCTTTTTGGATTCTACATCAGGTATCTGCCATTATGACATGATTTTTTTCATTGTGGGGGGGCCTTCTTGTCTCTTTCTATCTCTCCTATGGAGACCATTGTATATTCACTTATATGATAGAAGCTATCTATGGGGGGCATCATGTAATCCACCTCCTATCCTTCTTTTATTAGTGCATTGCATTCCTTTTTTCTCTCTCTTTTGGAGGGGAGTTTTATTCCCATGAGGTTTTCTCCCTTTTCTCCACTTTACAGAGATTTCATTGTACTTGGGTACCTGATCAGGCCTTGTTGTCAGGACCCATATTTTCTTTCATGCATCTTTTCCTTAGTGTTTTAGCTACTCCCGAAGTTCATCTTAAGGGGAGGGTGTTAGAGTAATAAGTTATTTCGCTTAATTATTTTAATCATATCGGTTAATTAATTAATTCACTTATCACTTTAGTTTACTTAAGCTAAACTTAGGCACATTAATAATTAATTATTAAGTGTGCACACTAGGATTTACTTTGAGGGTTTGATCTCCTTTCTTAAGGATTTATCTCATTGTAATTATTCATTCTATTATGCATATTTTTGCTTAAGGCTTTTTAGAGCACCTCCTTTGTGCTACAATATTTCCTCTTGGTGTGATAGGTTATTTGCTTGCAGGTGTTCATTGGGTTCTATGGGTTGTTCTTTATCAACTTCTACACATGTGAAATGGTTATGATTATGGTTATTGATGTATGCATATTATTATGGTGATTTATTTCACTATCTACGTGAATGATATGGATTGTATGCATTATTTCTAACAATTGTGGATATAGGATGTGATGTGATATGATTTGTGTTCTTATGATGTATGCTATGGACATGTTACTAATGATGTGTGATAGGCAGTGATGCAATTATGGTTATTATGTGATGTATGCATATGAGTTATGATGTGATAATGGATTATGTATGAATGATGCATCGTAATGGTTAATTATGTATTGATAGATGACATGAAAATACAATGAAATGTAATAGATAAAATGTATGATGTATGAATGCTTATTAAAGTGGTAATGAAATGAAATGGATGGAAATGTATGATGTATATATATATATATGTGTGTGTGTCTGTGTGTGTGTGTGATGGTGATATGGATGGATTTAATGCAATGTATGCAATAAAATGAATGAATATGTTTAGAATAATAATTCCAAACAATTTAAAATGAGAATGAGAATGGTAATGATATGATATGCAACGATCTTAAAATGCTTAGAATAACAAATCAACATTAATCTAAATAATTTAAGATGATAATGAAAATGAAATGCACTTAAGATGCTTAGAATAACAAATCTATGTCAATCTAAAAAACTTAAGATGGATATGATAATGATAATGTAATGAAATGATAATGAAGTGATAATGAAATGAACTTAAGATGCTTAGAATAAAAAATCTATATTACTCTAAAAAAATTAAGATGAACATGATAATGAAAGTGATAATGACATGCAATGATAATGAAATGAAATGACAATGTAATGAAATGATAATGTAATGAAAATGAGATGAACTTAACATGCTTAGAATAACAAATCCATGTCAATCTAAACAACTTAAGATGAAGATGAAAATGATAATGCAAATGCAATGGATACTGTAATGATAATGATACACACATGGATAATGATAAGGGAAATGCAACTAAATGAGAAATGAAATGAACTCAAGATTCTTAGAATAAAAAATCCATGTCAATATAAAAAACTTAAGATGGATATGAAAAATGATAATGAAATGATATGAAATGCATATGGATAATGATGATGAAAATGCAAATAGATGAGCAAGGATAAGTGTGGAAATGCATCACATAACAATAGCGAGATGGATGATGATGGGTGTGAGAATGCAGTTGTCAAAAGCCATAGAAATCCCTGTTAGGAAGAATACGTGGATGGACAATATTTTCACAACCAAAATCACTAACCATAGGCTAGGGAGATGAAATGGATGGGGGAAATGCAATGCAATGAGAGGATAAATGAAATGAAAATTTATTTCCACTTTGCCATATTAGGAGCACTAATTTTTTTGATATAGCATGGGACACGATATGCCAGGGTATAAAGAACCAAGGCCGATTAGTATCCAATACATAAAAAAAATAGAACAAACAAGAAGGCTATCCCAACACCCCAAAACCACGAGGGCTTTGGTTGGGCCTGATGTTGAAATAACCACAAACACAAAGGATGACCTAGCATTACACAAGACCACATGGATATTGGTGGGTACTACGTGGGACAACTAGGAAGACAAAAGCAGACAAAAGATCAAGATACGCCCCTATGTCTACTCGTCAAAGCGCACCATGATATGATGGATTGTGGTGACCTTGACAAAGTGTAATAGGGAGCTCAAATGATAATTTTTTTTCAAAAGAATCAAAAGATCACAACATATTTAAAATGTCCTTTGCCATAGGATCAAGAGGTTGGATGGGATTTATGTACTTTTATTAGGAAGGATACATCTTGTTAAGATCAAAGATGGCAGATAGGTTAGGTGATCAAAATGAGTCGGGATACTTGAAACCAATTGAACCTCACGACACTAGTGACCTTTGTTTGTAGGTACTGGCTAAATAGGGGCATAGTTAATGATGTGACATGACACTGACACACCCCAAGGATAGACCTAGGGTATTGGGGGCTCATCGATTGATGGCCTTTCCTATGTGAAAGTCCAGAGACCTCGTAGATTGATAAAGGACCGACAACTAACTATGGATAAAAATGGAAAGAGGACAATGTAGACCTTAGTAGATGATAAAGACTGGATGGAAAAATGCCTCAGGGGCTGATCAAATTATTAGCCTTGCTTATGTGAAAGTACAAGGGCAATGTAGCTCGACAAAAGAGACCAAAGACAAGATGAGACCTAATGATGAAGGATCCTAAATGAGGATGCAAGACCAACGAAATGACACAAATATACAGATGATGACAAGCTCAGGATTCAAGATAAAAATCTTAGGATTCTAGATAGCTAACTTAAATTGTCCAATTCTCAATTAGAATATACCAAGTGACAGATGATAGGATGCCGATGGGAGGATAGAGATTGATAGTATATAAGGATAGGATATGCAGATAAGATTGATGAGAGCATAAAGCAACTAGGATGCAAGGTACATAATGATTAAGCCCTCTACGAATGGTGCCTATTACCATGTTTTCACCAAACTTACTTATCCAAGGTTCCACGAAGAGTGGTTTTCACTATAAGATGAATTATTTCTTTCTACTATTTTTGGATTTTTGACTTTTTTGATTATTTGTATTTTTAATGATTTTTTACTTTTTTTGGTATTTTTCTAGGTAGGATAACCCAGCCGAATTAGGTATAGAACCTCTTTAGATGCATGATATTGATAGGCTCTTCCAAGGGCTATCCTTTAGGTGTTGCAAGCTTGTATGCCCCAAAACCATATTTTTTTGTGATAACATAAGGACCAAACCAATTTGGTTCAAACTTTCCTTTCTTTTGCTTGTCTTGTTGAGTACGTTGGATTTCCTTTAGGACCAAATCACCAATGTTGAACTAATGAGGAAATTTTTTTTTGTTGTAGTTCCTCCTAAGATGATGTTGATATGCTTGAAGGTGATTATAAGACTTGATACATTTTTCATCCAAGAGTTCAAGCTGACTCAAGTGTGTAACCCGAGCATCTTCATCACTGATGAGATTCTTCAGGGAGATTCGAAGTGATGGGATCTCAACTTTGATTGACAAGATTGCATCAATGCCATATATGAGAGAGTATGGGGTGGTGCCAGTGGAAGTGTGGATAGATGTACGGTATGCCCAAATGGCGAGATGGAGATGGAGATGCCAATCTCAACCAGTATTAACCATATTTTTGAGGATTTTGATCAAGGTTTTGTTGGTTTCTTCTGCTTGACCATTACCTTGGGGGTAATAGGGCATTATCCAACGATGTTGGATATGGTAGATATCACAAAATATTTTCATATACTTATTTTTGAATGGATTTTCATTATCGGTGATGATGGTGGAAGGGATTCCATATCTATAGGGAATATGGAAGAGGATGAATTTGGATAAATGAATACCCGTGATTTGAGTGAGTGGAATTGTTTCCACCCACTTGGTAAAGTATTCAGTGGCTATGATGATAAAAGTATGTCCATCAAAGGATGGAGGGTAAATCTTTTCGATCAATTTAAAACCCCACTAAGAAAAAGGCCATAGTGCTATGATGGGTTGCAAGTCTTGTGCTAGAACATGGATTCAAGCTGCATGTTGTTGACAGGGCACACATTTCTTCAAAAAACTCACAGGCATCATGTTCCATAGTGGGCCAAGAGTATCCGACTCTTAGAATCTTCTTTGTTAAGGCCATTCCATTAGAATGGGACCCACAAACACCACTATGTACATTGTTTAATCAATATAAGATTCTAATTTGTTGAGACATGGAAAGAGTGTACCATCATACTCTCAATGATAAAGTGTATCTCCCACAATGGTATATTGGGATGAGCATTGGATAAATGATTTTAGTTGGTTGCGGGTAAGATCAAATGGGAGGATATTATCACGGAGGTAGGTATAAATTTCATGGTACCAGGATAAGTCAAGACCTACGATATCACACACCATCTCACTGCCAAAGACATCATATGCCAGGATTAGTAGTTGCTCAACAAGGAATTCATAGTTCATGCGATCTTTGGGCATGTCAATAAGGGAACCAATTGTATCCATTACATCTATTGCTTTGTTTTGGACTCTAGGGAGCTACTCAAATTGGATGAAGGTGAAATACTTTTTAAAGTCATCCACCATGCATCTGTATGGAAAAATATTATCATCTTTTGTCTGAAACTCATCATTGACCTATTTGATGATGAGTAGAGAATCACCGAAGACTCTAAGATGGGTGGTGTTTCATTGGATGGAAATTCTAAAGCCAATGATTAAAGCTTCGTGCTCCACAATATTATTGGTGCATGGAAAGGTTAATCTGAATGACTTTGGGATATATTTACATTGTGGAGTGATGAATAAAACACTTGCACCAGCTCCATTATGTGTATATGACCCATCAAAGTAGAGTGTCCATGTGTCTATTTTTATGACTGTAAGAACCCATTCATCAAGAAACTCTGTTACTAACGGATAGGCGTCGACCAAAGGAGGTTTGGCTAACTGATTTTCTATCACCTATCCCTTGATTTCCTTTTAGTCCACATACTCTATGTCAAACTCACTCAGTAACATGACCCACTTGGCCATACAAAAAGTCAAAGAAGTTTTGGATAATAGGTATTTAAGTGGGCCCACTTTTGATATTAGCTTGATGGGATGACTAAGCATGTAGTGATGAAGATTTTGTGAACTGAAGACCACTGCCAAACAAGCCTTTTCCATAGGAGAATAGTTGAGCTCATAACCCAAAAGTGTTCAACTAATGTAATAGATTACACACTCCTTAGAGAATTCATGTTGTGCTAATAATTCCCCCAATACAACAGATGTAGCTAAGATGTATAAAAAAAGTGGTTTTCTTGGAATGGGGGGAATTAGAATAGGTGGGTGAGCCAGGTACTCCTTAATATTCTCAAAGCCTTGTTAACACTTTGAATCCCACTTGAAAGTGATGTCTTTGCGTAGCAGATGGGTGAATGATTGACACTTATCAAAAAGCTAGGCTATGAAGCATCTAATGGACTGTAGCTTTCCTTGAAGGCTCCTTAATTTCTTGAGATTATGTGGCGGGGGCATTTCCATGATTGCTTTGAATTTAGTTGGATCTACTTCGATACCCCTTCTAGAGACTATGAAGTCCAATAACTTTCCAAGAGTGATCCTAAGTACACATTTATTTAGATTTAGACGCATCTTGTAATGCTCCAATTGCTCAAATATTTTCTTTAGGATGGCGGGATGCTCTTCTCTAGTCTTGGATTTTCCCAATAAATCATCAACATAATCTTCCATGATGATGTGGATAAGATCATGAAAAATAACAGTCATTGCATGCTGATAGGTCACCCCCACATTTTTAAGGCCAAAGGGCATGACATTATAACAAAAGGTGCCCCAAGGAGTAGTGAAGGAAGTTTTGTGTTGATCTTCTGGTGTGATCCTGACTTGGTTATAGCCAAAAAATCCATCCATTAGGGATAACATCTCATGCTTCATTGTAAGATCAATAGAATATCAATGTTTGGAAGAGGAAAATCATCCTTTGGGCAAGCCTTATTGAGATCTCAAAAATTTGTGCAGATTCTGATATTTCCATTTGGTTTGGCAACATACACTATATTGGATATCCAGTCAGAATAATCAATAAGTCTTATAAACCCCGCTTCTAATAATTTCTCTAATTCTTTCTTGACTATAAAATCCACTTGGGGATGCATTTTTCTTAGCTTTTGTTTAACAGTTTTAGCATCCAGATGAACATCCAAATGTTGCACAACTAGTGTGGGATCTAGTCTTGGCATGTCTGAATAGGTCCATGTGAAGTTGATGATTCCTTATTTAAGCAAGCTAACAATGGTTGAATTCTCTTCCTCTAACAATGATTTGGCTACGTATGTGATTTTAGGAACTTCCTCGGTTCCCAAATTAACCTCTTGTGTCTCTTCGATTAGGATAGAATATTGCTCAGAAAGGTGAGCTCCTATAAGGGGAAGATGAACATTCCCATCCTCTAGTGCCTAATCAAGGTTTTCTCTATTGGATACACCCTTTGTTTTTACTCTTGATGAGTCAAGAAGTGCCTCAGAGAGGTTTTCACTAGATGACCCTTTTTTATTTTGTTTCTTTCTATTTTTGCAGTTGAGGTGTTCATCTTCCCCCAATCCCATAAGATGCACGTAAGTATCCACTGAAGGGAAGGTATCAATAGGTGCACTACTTCATAGGTCCCAATCGATCAAGTCAGGATGTGATGGGAAAGGTCACTGGTGTCACTACTTGTGTCATTTAATCTCTCATTTATCGAACCAGGTGTGTCTTAGAGCTATATGAAATAAGGATGGCTCCAAAATTTGGGGGGTTTTGTAGTGTAAATAGTGACTTTGATCATAGCCAGTCTCCTTCAGGAGCTCTCAAGAGTGGAACACAAAAACTGATTTATAAAGGCTAACCCTATCTTATTGATTGACAAATGATTGTCTAGACCTATTTTGGCCCTAATAACTTAGTTCATACTTTACCTCAATTGAGTGTAATTGGTTCATGGAACGATCCATGAAATAACTTAAATTTAAGACTAAAATGCAGAATTAAATTTTTCTTGAAAAGAAAGTCTGTTTACGCTTGCAGAAAATGAATATTAATCTAGAAAACAGTGAATCTAATTACTTTTGCAGGAAATCAAACATTAATCTAACAAGTAGAAATACTAATTTCGACGAACAAATTCCAATTAAGCCTCGATTTGATCCTTAGACCAATCATTATTATTACTCTCATTACAACTATATGCATTTGAAAAAAAGTACTTAATATAATTTATGTAAACAATAATTGAATCTATAGTAAATGAATGAATTTTGATCTACAACAAATCATCTTAACTAACTTGGATCACAATAAATTAATCTAAGTGAATGCAGTTATTGAACATTGATCATTAAAAATTAAAATGCCTAACTTTAAACCAATATAAAAAAACAAAATTTAATTGAATCGAAGAACATAAAAGAAGGTCACCTCCTTCGATTGAGTGGGCCCTACTCTTCCTCTAGTGGGACCTCTAACACAAATATTCAGATCAACTTCTTAGTTGCATTCCAATTGGAAATAATAGGCAAGTAGAAAAAAAGTACATGGTACTAGAAATTACAATATTCAACAAAATATAACCTAAATTCAAACTAAACCTAAAGATAGATAATTATAAGAATCTCTTATTTTGAATTCAAATTGATGGTGCTAACTGCCAAATTATAGAGTGTCAAACTAAACTAAAGCCTAACTAAAAAATATCCAAGAGAATCTCGCTTCATCACAATTGGAGTAGCAGTTTCCAAATTGGAAAAGGGATCCAATTCAACATCATAGCAAATCAGTATTCATCTAGAGATTTCAGGAGTGCAATTAACGCCATGTTAAACAAAATTTTTAATAGATCCAACTCAGTAGTAAGCATTTATGTACTTGCGTGGAATCCTCAAGAATAGATTACAAATGTGACAACAAATATTTTTGATTGCATAGCCATTCCATCATTAACATCACTAAAAGAAACACATTCAATGCAAAATATCATTTCTAATATATCTTCCAATTAGTTAAGTATAAGATGAAACAAGAAAACATTTAAACATATAATCTACCACCATAATAGTTAATTAATAATATAGTTGAGTCTTTGACATTATAAAAAATTTAATTGAAGTGTCATTTCTAGACACTCATCATTTCTCCCCCTCTTGATTTCAACCATGTCCTCATGGTTGAGGGTCTGGTAAATCCTTGATCTTCTTCACTATCCAAGCAACTAAGTTGGCCAGATTAGCATCCTGCAACATATACTCTGAATATTTCCTAGAACGAGCATAACCATTCAGTTTCTCAATTGTTTTCATCCATTCTCTTAGATTCTTCTATGAACTGTGGTGATGCATCCAATGTTGGTGCTGAAATTATGATCAAAGGAGGTTTGAACCTCATCCCTATCCAGTTGGTTTGTTGTTCCTCAATAACATCTATCATAGTCCTTACCCTGGTGAGACTCCAGGTGATGTTTCTTGGTGAAATAGGCTCCATCATTCTTAATGGAGGTGGAACACTTCAAAACCTATCCCTTGCTACACTTAAAGCTCTATGTAGAAGATGATCTTGAATTTTCTTAAAAACTTGAATGCTCTCATACAAACTTATCTTGTGTGAAGGTGCTACATTTTCTGACACGGAAAAGTATCTAAATTGGGCTCAGAAAGGTCTCAACCAAGTGGTCTCATTCCTCATAGGCACTCCTATTTTCATTTGTTCCTCCTTATACTGAGATGCTTTTTTTTCCCATTCCACTTGGTTTTGCAACAATGACACAAAAGTTCTTATTTGTAACTCTCCTATGAAAACATTTAGAAAAGAGTGTGGAAAATTACCAAGGAGAAAGCCATGCTAGAAGTACTCACACATTTGGTTTTGAATGGTAGGATGACTATTGAAGAATTCCTCAAGAAATTCTTTGTCATCGTTATAATCATTTTTTTTTTAGAACTAGCTAGTTAATTTTCCATTGGAGGAATCTCTCTCTCAAAAATAGTGCATATCCTGAAGGTTTTCTCATTGACAACATTGCAGATGAAAATTCCACTACTTGCTGAAACTTCTCATTCATTTCATCCCTTTCTTTTTCCAACTGCTGATTTTGACTTCTTAATTGATTATTCTCATGTTTAAGTTTCAATGCAATTAGAGAGAGGTATCTTCTTGGAGCAGATGAGGTGGAATCCTCATGAGAATGTAACATATTTGATTGTTGTTTCAACTGCTCTTCTTTTTGTTGTAACTTTTCCTTCAGTCTTCCTATTTCTACTGCACTAAACCTTATTGTCTCTTTTTTTGGGGCTAATGCTTGTGCATAAACCTACTACGATTTCCTTTCCATTTCATTCAATTGTCCTTGCAAAGAATTTTATTTTTTAGCCATCTCTTTTTTCCAATTAATCTATTTTATTTATAGAGTTCTGTAATTCCTCCTCTTTTCTTTTCAATTTCTCTTCAAGAAACTATATTCCCCTTCTCTCTTCATCCAGTTCTAATTTTATTCTTAACACTACCATAGCCTTTTCTATCTCATATTCTTCCTCTAATTCTTCTCCTTCTTGCATTTGTGGAGATTTCTATTTTTCAGCCATTGGCTCTTTTCCTTTCCTCATTTTAAAAACTAGCATATGCGAAGAAGAAGATTCATCTTGTTCATATCTAATTTTACCAGAATATTTTTTTTCTTCTATTTGCTTATCAAAACCTTCAATAGGGCTATCCTCTTTTGACATATGAGGTGATTGTGAGCCATGAGACAATGTAACAGGGGTTTTCTCTAGAGATGGTATTGGGGATTTAGGAGGACTTTCGGGCTGTTCAGGGGAACACATAGGGGTCCAGAATTCTCCATGGCTTCCCAAAGTTTCTTGAGGATTTGTAGGGGTTTGTTTAGATAAGTCTTCAGGAGTGAGATATGGGCATCAGTAGCACTAGGGTATTATTTTTCTATTTTTTAAAATTTTTCCCCTTAATAGTACTACGGGTTACCTTAATTGTTTCATATAGCTTCCTTTTCTCCTTTTTTTGTCTTTTCTCATATGATTCCCCTTTTTAAGCTTTCAACCTTTTTACTGTGGGTCCCTTTTGAGATTTATTTATAGAAGATGATCGAAACTTTAACCACCTTTCCCTTCCAGATTATTTCTTCATAAAATGATGCTTGATAATTAAATATATCAAACTATGGCACCTAATAAATGATTCACCTCTAGATTTTACCCTAGATACCATAGAAGATATTTGAGAAAATAAAAAGGCAGGTAGGTTAATTTTTGTAGAGGCTCTGGTGTTTCCATACCTCAAATGCATTAAAATTCTCATTCCTAGCCCTAAGATTGTGTTGTATTGACCCTCACATGTGAAAAAATTCATCAACCACATTACAGTTGTCTTCCACAGCTCATCTAGGTTGTTTCTAGAAATTCCTCTTTGGCTTCCCTTGTGTCACTTAATCTCAAGCAATTTTTTAGGTTCTTCATGAAATGCAGCAACTAATTCCTCAAAACTTAAGTGCCCTTTATTCACTGCTTCACCTTTAGTTGGAATACTAGAGAGTTCACTTATCATAGTAGGACTAACCTCTATCACCTCTCCTCTTACTTTGGTAACATTCACATGAAAGTTTCTAATGAATTCCTCCACCAATTCCAATTCAAATCCTTCATACATTTGTATGAAGTCAAGCCACCTAGCTTCTCTAAGAAATCTCTTCATTTCTGGGTCTAGACTAAAGTTCTCTAGCTTTGAATTTCTCTTATGCCCCATCTTATTTACTTCTACAACTTCGAAAAAGAAAAATTGCAACCACAATTGTTCAAGACAAGATACAAAATGAGAGCTTCTTTTCCAGATGCAACAATTTAAAAAAAACCACATGTCAATCAACATAGACCATTAGTAATTTCCTTTATTCCTTCAGACGATTCACACGCCACCACCCTATAATTTTCATTTATGATTTACAAAGTTGGTGGCGGTGTTGACATAGGGAAACTTATTGATGTTGATGTGAGATATCACATTAGTACTTAAAATTACTACAAAAGTCTTTTCAACATCACATCTCAATTTATCTGCCATATTTGAAATTATTACAATTATTTATTATAAAATTAATAACTACTACGGTGGAGATTTATATGCTAAAAATTTACTTCATTTCAAATTATAATAACTGAGTCAAAAAATGATATTTCAAAAATGACACATACAATAAATATGTACCTTTCATTTAATGCCAAAGTTAATTGGAGCGTGTTAATTAACTCAGTTGGCATTAATTCCAATGAGTCAACCAAAAGAAGCTCAAAATTAACAAGAAGGTTATTGCAAAAAACTTTAGATATCATCAAGAGTCGTTAGGAGCCATTAGGAGCAAACTGAAGTTGATCCAGGAAGACCGCCATTTCTGGTTTTCAACCATTCCTTCATTTGTTTTTCTTTTTTTCTTTTTATTTTTTTTGGGATATAAACCACCATTGTTGACTTTCAATCTATCCCCTTTATTCAGAAGGTAAACCGCCATTTTATGGTTTTCAATCTACCTTCTTATTCATGCCTTTCTTCAAAAGGTTACTCAGGAGCACATTCTCCCATGGAATAAATATCTTCCATTAGAAAATTTCAATTTTGTGTTGTAGTTCTGATAAAAATTCCTCTCTTGATGCAGGTTTATGGTATATCTTTAGTCTATGACCATTAACCAACATAATTATTCTTTCTCCATCTATTGGTATCAATTGAACTACTCCATTTTCAAGAACTTGGTCAATTTCATATGGTCCCAACCATCTTGTATGGAACTTACATTTAAACTCATGAAATCTGGAGTCAAATAATAGTGCCCAATCTCCCTTTTTGAATTTTTTGGTTACAATGTGCTTGTCATGCCATTCTTTCCTCTATTTTGAAATCATTTTTGTGTGTTGGATATCTTCCATTCTCATCTCATCTAACCCGTTCAGTTGTAGGATCCTACTCTTCTCTTCTTTTGACAGATCAATACCAACTTCTAATGTTGTTTTCAATGTTTGCAACTCGAACTCAATCAGAATGACTGGAGTTTTCCCATACACTAGTTCATATGGAGAGAACCATGTAGTAGTGTAAGCCTAGACCACTTCATCTAACTTTTCTACCCAATATGTTTTCCTCAATGAAATTGACTTTGTCAAAATGCTCTCCAATTCCTAGTTGGTAACTTCTACTTTCCCATTTTCCTGTCGATAATATGGCATAGATTTTATATGTGTCATCTCATATTTTTTCATAAAAGCTTCCATCATAGCAAACACAAACTGTGGTCCTTGGTTTGAAACTATCTCCCTTGGTACACTGGATCTCTGAAGAATATGCTTGTACATAAAATCAGCTACTTTATCTTCTCTTGCTATTGGTAAAGCTTTTACTTTCGCCCACTTTGTGACAGCCTGTGTAGACTAGAATATAATGTTGTCCTTTGGAAGGTGGATCAACAGGTCCAACAAAATCAATTCCCCATTTCTTGAATGGTTCCAGAGCTATCTGAGGTTGCAACGACATCTCCATTTTTGTTGTAGGTCTTCCCATGCATTGGAACTCATCACAATGCTTAACAAATAATGAAACATCCTTTGTCATAGTCAGCCAAAAATAACCAGCTCCTAAGAGCTTATGAATAGTCCTGATCATTGAATAATGTCCTCCTTCTGGCTCATGATGAAAAGCATGTACACCATCATAAACATCTATCTCAACAAAACACCTACAAAGAACATGATTAGGACACATCTTAAATAATAGCCCATTAATCCATTGAAATATATAACTTTCATGAATTAATCTCTTTTTATGCATAGGATTAAAATGATTAGGACACTTCCCTATTACAAGATAATTTGTAAGATCACAAACCATGGAGGATGAATTGATATTGCAAATAAGTGCTCATCTGGGAATGTTTCATCTACTGGCTCCTGATCACCCTACAAAACAATTCTTGAAAGGAAATCAACAACAATATTATCTTTTCCCGACTTATCTATTATGGTCACATCAAATTCCTGCAATAATAATAACCATCTTATAATTTGTCCACCCACTACAACCTTGTTCATCAGATATCTAATAGCAGCATGGTCTATGCAAATGAATATTTTGTAACCTGTAATATAATGCATGAACTTATTAATTTCATATATCACAACCAAAAACTCTTTTTCAGTGGTTGTATAGTTTCTTTTTGTAGGATTCAGATTTTTGCTAACATAGTAGATAGCATGCATTGATCCATTTTCATCTTTCTATCCCAAAACTACACCGATAGAAAAGTTAGAAGCATCAGTATGGATATGAAATGGAACTCCCCTAACAAGTCCTTTAATTATTGGAGAAGTGGTTAAGGAATGTTTAATTGTTTCAAAAGATTCTTGATAATCATTTGTCCATAAAAATTCTGAATCTTTCTTGAGCAATGTAAACAAAGACTCAAATATTTTACTAAACCCCTCTATAAATATTTTGTAATACACAACATGCCCAAGAAAACTACGAACACCAGTTTGATTTTTAGGGATCTCAATTTTTTGAATGATTTCTAATTTCTTGGGATCAACTTTGATTCCTTGTTTGGAAATATGGTGTCCTAAAACAATTCCTTTTGTCATCATAAGGGAACACTTTTCATGATTTAAAGATAACCTATGGTCTTTACATCTTTGCAAAACCTTTTTTAAACTTTCAAGTGCTTCTTCAAATGTTTGTGCATGGACTGTGAATTCATTCATATATACTTCCACACATGAGGTAGTTAAATCTACAAAGATAACTAAACCAACTCTCTGAAAAGTGGTCGGTGCATTGCACAACCTGAATGGTAGAACTGTATAAGCATACGTACCCTAAGGAAATGTGAAAGTAGTATTATCTTAGCCTTCAGGAGCCACTTGGATCTGATTGTACCCACTAAAACCATCCAAGAAAGAGAAATAACTACTGCCAGCAAGGTTATCAAGCACCTGATCAATGAATGGAAAAGGGAAATGATCCTTTTTAGTGGCTTTATTTAATTCTCTATAATCAACACATACATGCCACTTACCATTTTTCTTTGGAATAATAACCAATGGAGAAACCCACTAACTATCAGATATTGGCTAAATAAATCCTACTTTCAATAGTTTTTCTCTTTCTTGTTTAACAAGGTCTCTAAGAACATGATTGATCCTTCTTTGACCTTGTCTTACCGGTTTAACATCTTCTGTGTAAATATGGTGAGTACAAATAGAAGGATGGATTCCTCTCATATCCTTGTATTCTCATGCAAATTATTTAGTGTGATTTTCTAAAGTTTGTTTTAATTCCTTTTCCTATAAGGAGGATAAGGATGAATTAATGAAGAGAGGTTTATCTCCTGCTACTGTGATTTCTTTGGTTTCATTCTTAGAATCAAGTGGGTCCCCTATGAGTATATTCAAAGGACATGGATGTGAATTTTGTTGATGCAAGATTCCATGAAAATTCCTCTTTTCTTTGACTTGACCAATCCTTTTAGGATTAAGACCTTGTTCTTCACATTCCTCTAGATGTTCCACTAAAGTAACCATGGCCAATTCCACAATACCATCTCCTTCAGAATCAATATCCTCATCAACCCAAGGTTGAGCATTAGATTGAATTGACAGTTGAGCAGGAGGATAAAGTGACAACACTTTTTATTTTTGTCCATTAGAAATGATCATGCTCCCTGATCTACAATCTAACAATGACGTTGATGTTGCTAACCATGGTCTACCTAAGATAATTGGATATCCAATATCTTTCTTTCTAGCTTTAAGGACTAGAAAGTCAACTGGATAATCCCATGTGTCAATGGTAACCATCAAATCTTCAAGAACACCTTCAGGTTTAGTAGTAGATTGATCTTCCAATTGTAAAATAGTTGTTGTGGGTTGAATGCTTGTCATACCCAACATCTCAATAGTGTCTAAGGTGATAACATTGATAGCTGCTCCTAAATCAATTAGCAGGTTGGTTATTTCAATTCCTCCTATACTCAAAGCTATCACAAAACTACTAGGATCATTATATTTTTGAGGAAGTAACCTTCTTGACAACACATCAGTGAGTTTGTTCCTTATTTGAATTGTAGGAGGTAATTTCTTCTTCCTACTTGGTGTTTTCATATAGAGAGACTTAACCAACTGATTTATTTTTGGTATATCTTTAATAGCCTGTAACAATGGTATCTCAATATTAATATTTTTTAATTCATGAAGAAGTTGAGAATCTACCACATTCATATAATTCAGTTGGGAGCTATCAGGAGATATTTGTTCTATTTTTAGATGCTCCGGGTAGGGTGCCTGATTAAATTTTTGTTCGTTATTAGAGTTATGGTTTTCCTTTAAATTCTCCTTTTCCTTTTTCTCACCCTCCTGGTCTTTAACAATTGGTATGGATGGAACATTTTGGTTCCTTAATTGAATATCATTAGCAACAATGGTGTTCAATGTAGGTGGATTTTCATCAGAACGATTGTTTTTTTTGGATTTGGAATAGCTTGTGTTAGCATTTGAGGTTGGCTTACTTATTCATTTGTAGTATTATAACCTTGTGTTATTTGAGGTGACTACCCCCAAGGATGCCTCGTTCCCTGATTTTTCCATGGTTGAAATTGTGTTTGATTTTTTTGCCATTGCGGCTGATTTTGTTGCTATTGTGGTTGATTTGATTGCCACTATGATTGGTTCCATTGGGATTCATCCATTGAGGTTGACCCCAAAATGTAGGTGGCGGTTGTGTTTGGCAGGGATGATTCCATTGATTTACATTTGACTAAGGGTTTTGATTCCAATTAGTTCTAGGACCATACTGCCCTAAATTAACATTATATCCAAGATTTTGAGATCTTTGTCCAACATAATTAAGCTCTTCCTCTACCACAAGTGATTTTTCAACTGATTCTTAATTCCAAGTAAGAGGTTACAAGAACTTGTTGCATGATGTTTCTGATAGATCTCACAAATGTCAACTTGATTCAATGGACACTCTCTCAAAATATGTTTCCCTCTACATTTGGAACAATAAATGGCTAAGGGATCAGTAGTCTTCTTATCTCCTTGCATATTGAGATGGAGTAAATCAGTTTTCAAATTAGAAATTTCCTCCATTACTTGAGACACATCAGTAGTGAGAGCTTTGTTTCTTTGGGAGCCTCTAGTCCCTACTCTATTCCTAGAGTAGTTTCTGCATATTTCAACAATATCTTCCAAAGAAGTCTTATTGATATCTCCTTTTCCCATAAGATTCAAAGACTCTCTAGACTCATCATCAATTTCCTTCAATAAAATTGTCTTACTAATCTCATTATCCAACCCATTAGCACATATCTTGTGCACAAACTGAAATCTATTAGCATAATCCTCGAGACTTTCATCTTCCATTTGTCTCATTTCAAACAATTCCTCTTTCCTATCTCTTACTCAGAAGTAATATTGGTATTTATCCAAAAACTCAGTTTCCATTTCATGACAAGTTGAGATTGTACCTACACCTAAACCCATGAACCATCGTAAGGCTGACTCCTTTAAGGTAGAAGGAAATATTTTTAACTTCTAGTTATCAGTTGTATAATCATAGGTCTGACACACAACCTTAAAACTCAAAGAGATATTGGTCAGGGTCCTCAAAAGTCTTTCCCCTAGAGGTAGGTAAAATTGAGGGTGAAATATTCTTCATAGGAGGCTAATCAAGTTCTCTATTTAGATTAATAGGATAGGGAAAGGTCCTATTTGGCGGGGGATCATTTCCTGGTTGGTCACCCATTTCTTCTTCTTGAAAATGTTATTGATTATCTTCGTGATTTTCAATTTGATGCTGCAATTTTTTTTGTTCTTGATCAAAATCAATATTTTGTGGAAGAAACCTTCCAAGATGGTCTCTAGCTCATCTCATCCACAAACTAAAATATCTTCCTTATCAACACTAAGGCTTCAAAATTAATAGCTAGATCTTTAATATTCCCTGACAATGATGCCAAAAGTGATGGGCAAGGTCGTTGTCACTACTTGCATCATTTAATCTCTCATTTATCAAACCGGGTGTATCTCAAAGCTAAATGCGATAAGGATGAATCCAAGAATTTGGGGGTTTTGCACTGTAAACAGTGACTTTGATTTCGGCCAATCTCCTTCAGGAGCTCTTAGGAGTGGAACACAACAACTAATTTCTAAATGATAACCTATTCTATCGATTAAAAAATACCTTTCTAGACCTATTTTGAACCTAATAACTTAGTTAAAACTTTACCTCACTTGACTATAATTGGTTCATGGAAAGATCTATGAAATAAATTAAATTAACTTTAAGACTAAAATGCAGAATTGAAATCTACTTGAAAAGAAAGTCTATTTACACTTGCAGAAAATGAATATTAATCTAGAAATTAGTGAATCTAATTACTTTTACAGGAAATCAAACATTAATATAAAAAGAAACAATACTAATTTCCATGAATAAATTCTAATTAAGCCTCAATTCGATCCTTACATCAGTCATTATTATTACTCTCATTACAGCTACATGCTTTTGTAAATAAGTACTTAATCTAATTTTTGTAAACAACAATTGAATCTACAGTAAATGAATGAATTTTGATCTACAAAAAATCATGTTAACTAACTTGGATCACAGTAAATTAATCTAAGTGAATGTAGTTACTGAACATTGATCAATGGAAATTAAAATGCCTAACTTCAAACCAATATAAACAAAACAAAATTTAATTGAATCGAGAACATAAAACAGTGTCACCTCCTTTGGTTGAGTGGGCCCTACTCTTCCTCTAGTGGGATGTCTAACACAAAGATTCAAATCAACTTCTTATTTGCATTCTAATTGGCCAAAATAGGCAAGTAGAACAAAAGTACATAGTACCAAAAATTACAACATTCAACAAAAGATCAACTAGCTTCAAACTAAACCTAAAGACAAATATTTATAAGAATATCTCTTATTTTGAATTCAAATTCATGGCGCTAACTGCCAAATTATAGAGTGCCAAACTAAACTAAAGCCTAACTAAAAATATCCAAGATAATCTTGCTTCATTGTAGCTGGAGCAGTAGTTTTCAAATCAAAAAAGGGAGCCAGTTCAAAATCATAGCAAATCACTATCCATCTAGAGCTTTTAGGAGCGCAATGAACACCATATTGTTAAACATAAAGTTTAATAGATCCAGCTCAATAGTAAGCATTTAAGTACTTGCACGAAATCCTCAAGAATAAATTGAAAATATGATAGCATATATTTTTGATTGCATAGTCATTCCATCATTAACATCACTAAAAGAAACACATTTAATGCAAAATATCATTTCTGATATACCTTCCAATTAATTAAGTATAAGATGAAACAAGAAAAAATTTAAACATATAATCTACTACCATAATAGTTAATTAAAAATATAATTGATTCTTTGAGATTATAAAAATATTAATTAAAGTGTCATTTTGAGGAACTCATCAAGATGGCGGAGGGAAAGGCTAATGGTAAATATGAATAAGAAATTGAATAAGGAAGGGAGATCAATGTCATCGTATGAGAGTATGATGGTTTCTTCCTCCGGTATGTCCTCAAGGAGATCGTCATCCGTATTAACATTATTCGAAGTACTAGAGGATGATGCAGGACCCTTCTATTTTTTGCCATAGCCTAGGCCTACATGTCTTCGTTAGATAGATGTTTCAATAGGCTGGCATCTTCCTTGTTCTTCTACACTGAGACCTCCCCCTTGGTAATTGTATTTTCATCCAACATTGATGTGTGTGGATAGACTTCTTGGAAATATTCTACAAAGGGGGTGATGTTTCTGGATCTTCTCTATAGACCCATTAGTTGATATTGTCTTCCATTGGATCTTGAAGTGTACCTAAATATCGAAATGTTGTTGAACCCATATTCTTAGAGGTGAGGGTTTTAGTCCTTTCTTTTTATTTTTGTGTTGAATGAGAGGATTTATCATACGTGTGAGGAGATGGTGGCATGTCCATCATGTTGAGTGTCATTCACATTTCATATTCTCTGCAACCCTTGTCAATGATCTGTACTTTGGTGATGATAGATTCAGACATGGTGGATGTGGTAGATGTAGTGTTGGATGATGGATTGTAAGATGGATTGGAGGATGAGGCCTGAGGTGCCCCCACTTCAACTCTTGGGAAATGTCAAGAGTGAGGGAAAGAGGCTTCAAGAGCACGACAATATTCAAACGGTTCAGGATTGACATGAATGGTTACCTCCATCCTATTCAAATAAAATTTTAGGCACTAATGGTAAGTGGATGAAACAGATTTCATGTAATGTATCCATGGATGGCCAAGGAGGAGATTGTATGTAAGGTCCAAATCAAGGACGTGACATCTGATATACTACAAAATAGGGCCAACATGAATTGGAAGATAAATGATGCCTTCAAATTCTCTCTTTGCATTATCATAGTCTTTGATGGTGATAACCTAATTGTTCAAGTCAGCTTGAGTATATCCTAACCTCTTTATGAAATTCAATGTATAGAGGTTAAGGGTAGAGCCATTATCTACCAGGACCCTTTTCACTTTATGGCGGGCTACGAGGACTTCTATGTGAAGGGGATGGTTATGGTTTGAATCGATCGAGGGAATATCATTTTGACTAAATCCCAATTGATATGTGAATGAAATATGTCCTACTAAGGCTTGTAATTGATTATGATCTATATCATTAGGCATGTGGGTATCTTGGAGAGCTTTGGTGAGGATTTCTTGATGGACGGGGGAAGAATTAAGCAAATCCAAAATGGATATCTAAGCGGGAGCCTTTCCCAGATGATCAAGAATGTTATATTGGGAGCTCACAGGAGCTTAATGGGATGGCATGGAAGGACCAAGAATAGATATGTGCTTGTGATTCCTAGTAATAACACATTATAAGTCTTTTCCTTTAACACGGATCATGGATACGTGTGGCTCTACCTGACTGATGCACATAACTATGCCATCATATTTATAGAGTACATTCTTGTAGCTAATGTTGTTAGTGTTGTTACCTTGGTTGTTGTTATTACTAGGCCCAAGATTAGCGTTGGAAGTGTTGGCAGCCTAATTATGGTTGGGGAAAGCATTTTGATATATTTGTAGTTGAGCATTGGATGAGGTTTCTTGATTCACATCCACTAATATGTCACCTCAATCTATGAGATCTTGGAGATATTTTTTGAGACCTTGAAACTTATTAGTGGTATGACCCTTAATTTTATGGAAGTCACAATACTCATTTTCCTTATACTAGGAAGGATTCAGTTTGGACTCATCGAAGGGATTCGTCACATGATATATAATTGGATAGCTTGCCTAAATCAACATGTTGAAGACAACACTCAAGGGTTCTCCCAAAGGACTGAATGAGAATTTATTGTTTCCCTGATTATTCTAATTGGACTATTGAGGAGGATGGGATGTACCATGTGGCATTGATATGACATTAGGAGTTGATTGTTGATGAGGGACATGATTTGGCCTTTGTGAGGTGTTGGCTACTTGGACATGATTGGTATCATTAATGTCATTATTGGCAGTGTTCTTATTCTTATTCTAGTAGAGAGATCTATCACCTAATGCTTTATCCTTGTTTGTGTTAAAATTTTTGACTTGTCCCTTAGTAATGAGGGCCCTCTTAATGGTGGCACCCTTTTCAATGACAAGGTGGTAACATAGTGCAAATTAATATTATGCGCCATGTCAAGATGGGCATTTATGATGAAGATGGTCACCATATCCTTCTCACCGAGATGAGATTTTAATCAATTAGCTAAGGCACGCCATCTTTGGAGATAGCTTGCGAAGGTCTCTCCCTCATGTTGCTTCTCTTTCAATAGATCTAAGGTATCTATATCCTTCTCCAAATTAAAGGAGAAGTGTGCCACAAAATTTTCTGATAGATTTACAAAAGAAGAGACTAATCCCTTTTGAAGACCCATTTAACAGTCTAGAGCTATCCCTGTTAGACTTCAAGGGAATAGACATAGGAGATAATTATCATTGTGCAGGACTTCTTGGTAGTGTGAGTAAAGTTCCTGCAAGTGGGTTCTGGGGTCACCCTTTCCTTTGTATTTATCAAACTTGGGCATTTCAAAGTGCTTAGGAAAGGGGATAAGTGAGATAGAGGGATCAAATTGATAAGGACAAATCTCTTCAAACTTAAAGGACTTCTTGGATGTCCCTACTTGCAAGTCCCTTAACGTGGATTTTACTTCTTCCAACTCCTTGTTGATAGGAACTGATGAGGAGGGGCTTGCTTGATTGGGTTGGTTGTAGGGGGTATATTGTTGATAAGATGTGGATGGAGTCTGGATGGTTTGATCATATGGTGGTGGAGGTTGATATGAAAGAGTTTGTTGGTATTGATTGGTGTATGTGGATTGGGGATTGACATAAGGAGGTTGATATGATTGCAGGGTTTGATGATACACAAAGGAGGAGGAAGCTTGCTAATAATATGGTGGTTTGATAATAATATGGATAAGATTGATAATTATGGATGGGTTGTTGTTGGGAAGCATATGGAGGTTGTTGTGGAGTCGACTGTTGGTAATAGGGATATTTTTGAGATTGTTGGAGGGTGGTGTGAGATGGTTGTTGTTGGGATTGTTGCACATAAGGCGGTTGTTGCTGAGATTGTTGTGGGGTGTAGTAGTAATAATTTGGATTGGGATTGGATGTAGTGGCTTGTGGGCGATAAGAGCTTTGGGGATGGTATAGGTATTGGGTAGCAGAGTTTCCTGGATTTTGTTGAGTTGATTTTTGGGGTCGCGTCGAGATTTGTGAATGTTGAGGAAGTGGTTGGTAATATGGTGGGAGTTGATGAGGAGGTTGTGATGGAATTTGAGGTTGTTGAGGGGTGATCTGCGATGAATGAGGAGGTTTTTGTTGATGTTGCTACAGGATTTGACCTGGATGTCAGTTATCTTGCGGTTGATGTGGGGGTTGAGATGGAGTACCCTGGGTTTGATGTAAGGGCAGTTGTTGAGGCTGTGTAGGGATACTAGTGTAAAGTGGAGGTTGTGAAGAGGTTTTTTGTGATGGAAGAGTACCTTGAGGTGGTTGTTGGGATGTAAATGGAGGTGGTGGTAAGTTAGATGTGGGTGTATGACTAGGAGGTGGTGTTGGCACAATGAAAGGATTATAAGTTGTTCCCCCAACATTCCCAAGAAGTTGACCCAGTTGGTTAGGTGGAAGTGGTGGAGAAGATGGTATGGGGATTGTGGCTTGTGGGATGTATGTGCCTTGTGGATTGGGCGGACCCTGCAACATACCAAGGCAAAGGGGATTATTAGGATCGAGGCCTTGAGGATTGTTAAGATTAGTTGATGCTCCCATAACTGAAATTGGAACCCACAGGGGTGGTGTAGGATTTGTCACCTGATAAAGAACAACATTGTTGAATTTAGGATGATACCATCCCTCTTGAGGTGGACCTTGGGGGACGTACGAATTAATGAGATCATTTTGAGAGTTTTGAGGATCCTGTGTCATAGGAGGTGTAGGAGGTGTGATGTTGACATATTTCAATAGATCAAATTTCAATGAGGGTTTGATACCCTTCATGATCAAGGCAAAAAATATCTTTTCCCCATGCTCATTGAGAAGATGATCTGTCATTTGTGAATTGGTGGGGTTACTGAGGTATTCATCGATTGTAAGCTTAGGTTGATTAACCATGCTCTCATTAGGAGGAGATTGAGAAGGGGCCTCAGTATTAGATTGCGATGAGCCACTGTTAGTGGGTTGATCCTAGGGATTATGAAGTTGAGCATCCCAAGGCTATTCTTTTGCCATGAGTTTCTTTGCTTTTGATCGGGTAATGGGCATGAAAATGAAAAACAACTAGGTGATCAAGATGAAACTAAGCTCTAGGATGTACCTGAATGATGACCTAAATGATGACTTAAGTGATTGATTGAATTGGATGATCAATTGATGGGTTGATTGATAGGATTGGATGATTGATAGGATAAGATGATTGGATTGGATTGGATGGCTCAATTATATTGGATCGATGAAATTGACTCTAAACTAGGTTCAGGGGCTTAACATGATGATAATAGGATGATCACAACAAAAAACTGCCTCACGATTAGAGGAGATTAATAAGGCTGTGAAGGATTACTAACTTAGGAAAAATGAAAATCCCAAGAAAGCATGGATGATGATGGTTAAGGTTAGTTTCCTAGCCCAATTGGATAAAAATCCCCTAAAATAAAGTCTAAAGGGTTCAGGTTGATGAAATGATGATGGATATGAATTTTAGGGATGTTCTAAGATGCACCTATGTGACTGGATTAAGGATTTGAGGACTTTTGAAAAATGTAGATGGACTAAAATGATGATTACATACAAATAGATAATGATAAAAAAATTTGATCACGAAAATAAACTTAGAAAATGACAACCTTTCACTGGTTAAGAGGGTTAAATCTTAGGAGTTATGTATGGGAAGCACATATGCCTTTGTGTGCTCCAATTTTTCCCCTTCAAGTGACGAGTTCACCTATCTAAGACCAGCAAAATCACCTCTATGATTGACAAGATTGCCTCTATGTTTGACAAAGTAGCCTTTTTCTCGAACTCAGATTCGCCTATTTCTTGGAGGTGCAAAAGAAACAGGCAGATATGGGAAGAAACTTCTCCTATCAAGGTTTCAAGTTCACCTACGTCTATGACAAGACCACCCTTCTAAGATGTAGATTCACCTATGTCTTCAAAAAATCAAAAGGAAATGGGTGGATTCAAGATGCAAAATAGCCTATCTAAGAGAATAGGTTCGCCTCTTTCTTAAAACATACAGATGACCATGGATTCACCTATCTAGAGGACAAAAAATTTTCCTATGTCTTGAGATGTATGGATAGGGATAGTATGGACTGATGCGGATTCACCCCTATAGATAATAGGTTTGCCTATTCTGGGAACAGATAGGTGGGGATGACATAGACTCACCTATGGAGGAAGTAGGATTGCCTATTCCCAGGGAATAGGTGTACACCGGGTCACCTAAAGGAGGAACCCATAGGTAAATTTACCCTTGAAAAGGATAAGCTCATCCAAAGGATGACCTAGACCAGATTCGAGACATGGATTTTCCCCTGTTTAGGGTATGAGCGCCTATCCACAATGCAAATTCACCTCTGATAGAAGAAAATTTGCCACTAGGGGCAGGGGCTGACTACAGTAAAGGATTGAAGACACGAAAAACACAAAAAAGAGTAGGTTGGATAGATTTAGACTTACGACAAGCACTATTATTGCACAAGAAGACACGCTAGGCAACACGATCCTAGAATTAGTGATAAGGGTTTACAAACTCAATATAGGCTCACCACCTTGAGGGGACACCCCAAGGTTAATACTCCATGATACTAGGGTGGTTCTTTGGATCACCCTTTCTCACGAAGGTGGATAGCTAGAGATCTAGTGGCACAAGGTCATCAACAGATGCCATGGGCTCACCTTCTCTTTCTCACTCGAGGACTATTGTATTCCACCACAAGGATTATCCCCAAGGGAGTACATGGTGAGTAACTTCGGGGTACTGTGTGATCCCCTACACTACACTAAGTCGTGGCTAAAACATGGGTCTCTATCTAGGATAAACAAGGCTATCTTGTGCATCCTCAATATACGCTAGGTATGTGAGGCACAACTGTGAACACCAACCCATCGCAAGTGTGAGTCGGGAGCCCCAATGAGGTACTAGAAACTAGGACCAATTTTGCATGTCTTATCTAGGTATCACCCTAGCTTTGATGCTTCACTAAAAATGGCATGACTGGATTGGGGTGCAACTTTCATTTCCCCCCTTTATATACCCCATTGATAACACATGGTTGGGATTGTCCCTCGGGTGATGAAATCCCAAGTAGGTCCCGGTAAGGGAAGGAAATGATAGATGTTTTGGTTGGTCCCTAGGCTTGGACATAGTGCAAGGGGAGAGCTTACACGCACTAACATTCCCTGGGTAGACTAGACTGGATTGGAATGTGTTGTGATTTCTCCTCACCTAGGATCACCGAAAGGTGCAAGGGGAGTGGATACGTCAACAAATCACTCCTAAACACAAAAAAAAAAGTTCATTGACCCTTTAATTAAATATATGTGTGCCTAAATTAGTGCAAAAAAGACACACAAAGAAAACTAAACTAAGGTCCTTCGATCAATCATCCTACAACAAATGTGTTAGTAGTTTGATACTCTAGTCTTCGTAAAACATGGAACAAGATGCATAAATTATTTAGTAAAATCCCATAATCATAGATAAACGAGCTAACAGATTAGTTATCGAAATCAAAACTAAATTGAAGTTCAAATTGAAATTTTTAGGGTTTAGGATAACCATAGATTCACCTCTACATAAGATGAATTCACCCATGCAGGTGGATCAAGCTCACCTATTTGCGAAAAGAGGTGTATTTGATTTTTCCTATTTTACAGAGGGGTGCATTTGATTTTTCCTATGTAACTTGTGCAAGTTCACCTCTAAGTTTAGTAGTTTCGCCTATCGATCACATTTTCACCTCTATGATTATCGATCTAGATCTTCTGTTGCAAGTTCGCCCCTTTTTACGAAAGGGTGTATTCATGTTTCCCTATGTTGGTTTCAATTTCGCCTCTGCTTAAGTCAGGTTTGCCCCTATGTGTTGCAAATTTTCCCATTGGGGGCGGATCTACCCCTACGTATCAAAATTTGAACTTGCAAAATTAAAACAACAAGCGAAAGTAAAGCATACCCATGACGTGGGTCCTACCGGGTGTGCTAGAGATGTGTGTGTATGAATTTGACCTACCTCAGATGCAAAAAATAAGCTATACAAGGATGAAAAACATAAACAAAACACTCGTGATTGGCCTAGTTTAATCTAAACAAAAACACAAGAAATTGGAATTATTTACCTTGTTTAGACTGTTCTTTTGGTAGGCCCTTGTTGATTGTCAATTTTTGTCCTCTCTTCTTGGCAAAATGGCATAAAACGTAATGCAAAATGGAGCTACGATGGTGAGGAATGAAATAGTGATTGTGGGTTTTGTGTAGGATGCAAGATATGAGCTCAATGATGCAGCAATGGAGGTATGTGCTTGGATGCAAAGTTGATGGATTCTTGTTCAAAGTTGTGTTCTTGATTGTGGATGATGCAAATGGAGCCATTTTCCACCAATTTTAGGGGAAAGGCCTCTAAACAATGGAGGGCTCAGATTGAGCCAAGATGGACAAGATCAAGGGATAGGGTGAGTTGAGGACTCAAGTCCTCACATCTCACCATGTGGCAGGTGATGTGGAAAGAGGAGATGAGGTGGACATGACATGGAGGTAATACATAGTACCCTGGAATTTGGACAAGATCTCCTCATAAAGGAGGTCCTTGTCCACATGTGGGTGAAAGGACATGTGAGGAATTAAAAATCCCTCAAAAATCTATATGGGGATGGGAGAAGGAATTTTAAACTCCTTAAAATTCCTTGAGAGAATAAATGTGAATTAAAAATTCACATGGGGAAGGGGTTTCCTTCTCCCAAAGTAGAAAGGATTTAAGGTACTTGACTTAGAACACATGCCATAAATGGCATGGTGATTAGGTTGACCTAATTGAGTGATTAGGTTGTGCAAACAGGTGATTAGCTGGGCTAATGATGGATTAGAGGTAAGTGGAGGACTATGGAAGATGTGACCCTAATCATGATTAGGATTGTGCACATCCTAATCACATATTAATTAAACTATATTGGATTGGAATAAATTATGGAGGATGTGACATTTGGAGAGAGAAGCATTTGAATTAAAAAATGATTTAATTCAAAAAGGCAAAGTGACTAAATTAAATAAATTGGAGTATTTATTTAATTTAGAGATGGAAAGGGTGAAGTATTTAATTGATTTATTAAATACCTTAGGGACATTAGGATGAGATGCAATATTAATCAAATAATAAATTATTTAATTAATATAGATGAAGGGTACAGGACAGAGGAATAGAGAGGGGTAAATTTGACCATATGTGGGTGGTCAAATTTAGGTGTGTACATTTTGCCCCTCTTTGAAATACTGTTAGAATAATAGTGTTTCAAAGAAAAATAAAATACAGATGACTAGATAGAAGAAAAGAATGTTAGACAATACCCTAGTGTCATGGGGGAATAGAGAGGACAAAAAGATAGAGGAAAATGGCAGGCTATGCCCCCTTGAGAGGGCAGATGGGGAAGAAAAAGGGGCCTCGAGTGATGTCTCGATATGGATAAATGGAGGGCACCATACAATAGAGCTCAAAAAACCATGAAGAATGGCTTTTGAATGAAGGAAAATGAACACATGGGGTGCAAATGGAAACCCTCAAAAGAAAAGGGGTGAATGAATTAATAAAAGGTTAAATAAAGGGTAAAAATTACTCAAAATTTAAAAGGCTAATTAGGGTAAAAAATGAAAATCATATAAATAGAAAATTTGAAAATTTACTATTCACCTAATTCACATTTGCACACATGTCAGCTGAATAGGCGAGAGAGAGAGAGAGTGACGAGGATGGCTGACAGATCGAGATGGGATGAGGGATATGCAGATGATGAGCTGATCCACCAAGGCAATGAGGTACAAGCATACTACTACAAGTGTGTGGTATCCCACCAGGTAGGCCTCAAAACCCTCTTTCTGATTTTGATTTGAATTTTAAGTGCATTTTGAAATTATGGGCTATGTATAATAGGATTTGATCATTGTACGGAAGAGAGAATTCGCTTGTCCGTAAGTAAAATTCACCCATTGTGGGGGACGGATGAAGAAAGTGGTGAAGCCACGATACGCAGGGGTGAGCTCATGAAGGGGAGGGGTGATTGTGAAATCACCTCTCCCCAAAAAGGGTGATCTTGCATTACTTAGGGTCAGAAATGCAAGGGGAAAGGCGAATGCATGCGTATCGGCAGAAATCAATCTGAGTGCATGAATATCGACATAAATCACATTTTAAACATTATGTGCCACTATTGTGAGAGGGACGTTATTGGCAGAGGTTAGGTGCCTTATCAATATCTTGGGTGCCGAAACAATGGATAGCTCCAATGACAAACATCAAACTCAACTCTTTTTTTTTTTATAATGACAAAAATTTAGCATATTTAAAAAGGCTTGAAAGAAGTAAATCCCACAATAAATACAACTGAAATAAAATCAAAATAGCAATGATACATACCAGAATAAAGTGTTTCTACAGGAGCTATCACTCAAATGGGTCAGGTAGAGATGTATTGAAAATGTGGAAGCATACACAAAGACTTTACATTCCTATCTAATGAAAAAATGGTGGGTGTCAAAATGCAAACATAAATTTGCACCTATTCAAACATGGAAAAACAAGCAAGCATTAGTTGTTTAAATAAAACAAACAAACATTCCTATGAGATACTTGAACATACTAAATATGCAAACAAGCCAATAAGAAACCAAAGTAACTAATGAAATCATATAAAAGTATATTCAAACTCTATCCCATAGTGGAATCAATGCTCCTTTGATGTGGAAAGAAAGCCCTTTCCCAATCCCCTTGATAAGCTCTTAATCCCTTGATGTGAAGATGAATTTGTTGTAAAATAATAATAAAAACAAGCTAAGATGTGATGAAAATGAGTGATGAATGTGCCTATAGTAAGATTGCATAAAATTGTGGATCCATTTCAAGTAGAAGAGGCATCTACTTATAGGACTCAAGGGTTGAAGAGTGAGTGCAATTGGTGAATGTGGGACTAAAAGGGGAGCCAACAGGATTGTGAATTTTTTCACAAGGCTAATGGATGGAGGTGGAGCACATTTTGGAGAATGTGTAGAGTTAAGGCATGGTAGATGGTTTATAAGAGGATGTAAGAGAATTGAATGAAAATGGTTGAGGACAAAATGACATGTAAGTGCAATTAAATGCCTTTTTAAGAGAGACAAGATGGCATCTAAGTGCAATTAAATGCCTTTTTAAGAGGTATTTATGAGTTTTTTAGAGGATTTAAAATCCCTTTGGAGGTAAATTGAATGAAGTGGTGGTTGGGAGGAATATTCCTAAGAATATGCCATTGTGAAGAAAATAGGGGATTTAGTTAATTAGAAGAAATTATTTTCATGTGAAACTTGGCTAGTTGACCATGAGTTTACTCAACCAAAGTGGAGTTAAAATCTAGAGGATTTGTTAATGAGGATTAGCAGGTAGCTCAGGGTTAATTAATTCAAAATTAATTAACTTGGATGGGTTAGGGGTTTATGAAATTTAATTAAATAGTTTGATTTATTTAGTCAAATGAGAGGACTTAGGGGATTTAATTAAATGATTTGATTTTAATATAATAGGATGAACATTAGTTAGAAGAAAGTGAATTAATCCAATAAAGTTAATTATTTGACTAATAGTAGAAGTTGATGAATTTAACTAAATAATAAAGATTATTTAATTGATTGGTTAGTGCATAAATGATTTAGGAGGAAGTGATGTTAATTAATCAGAATTAGATACATAATTTCAATCAGGACTATTTGAGTGTCTACATGCATAAAAACAAAAAAGGAGAGCATACACATCAAATTATGCCTCCCTATGGTGTTGGAATAATATCTTATCCACATGAATAGGGTTCAATAAGTAGTTTCATAGAAAAAACAAAAAATGTTCAAAATGAGACATAACATGTAGAGGAAAAAGAAAAGGAGGTACATAACAAAACAAACAAACAAGACCCCTACATAAAATGTTGGCATGATAGCTCATCCATGTAGGTAGGGGAAATACTAATAAAATAAGGTAGGATAACGAAAGAGAATGGTAAAATTTAAGAACATAATAGGGTTTAGAAAGGTGGGGATAGGCATCTAAGGAACAATATGTGGAAGCTCATCAACCTAAGAGTTCGTATTAATGCTAGGATTTTGTATTAAGGTAGATTGAATAGATGGGATGCTATTGGTGGATTTAAGATGATTCCTACATGTGGATGAATACCATGAAGGGAGGATGTAGAATGAAATTTAAAATAAGGATGATTGACTTGAGTATTAATGGGTGTGTGGTTGTGTTTTGTGACAATATTGATAAGGATCTTCATCTACTAACATGTTATACGTTTTATCCTTGTATATGAAATTGAGAGGTTGACTTAGGGTTGAAAGAACAACTTTCATCACATGAATCTATGTTTTTCCTAGGATAATATTAAAGGATAATTCAATGGGAATAACATGAAATAATATATGAAGCATAGTAGAACCAATGGTGATAGAAAGTGTAATAGTGCCATAGAACCTATGACTAATTATCAAAACCTTGAATTATATATTTAGATTTTATTAGTGGGTTATGTCAAATTTAAATTTATGTAATTAATTCATTGTGTTAAAATTGAACCCTAATCCATTATTGATAAAGGTACATTTTTTTCCAATGTTATGATAGTTGAAAATAATCAATTGGGAGATTTTTGTGAATTATAGCAAGGGAAAGTTCAAATGTAGGAAAAATAATTTATCAAGAACAAATGATGAAATAATAGTACTAACATGATTAGGTGAGGCATTATGAAAAAGATATATTTTATGGAGATATTCGTAGAAGTTTTCTTTCATTAAGGGGAAGTAATAATCATATCCAAAGTGAACAGGTTAGTGTTGTATGGAAAAGGAGAGAGGTCATGGATTATTAAAGGTATTTGAGGAGTGTCTTAGGTTTCTTTAATCAAGGGGAAGTAAGAATCATATCCAAAGTAAAAAATTAGTGTTTTGTGGGAAAGGAGAGAGGTCATGGATTATTAAAGGTATTCAAGGAGTTTCTTAGGTTTCTTTAATTAATGGGAAGTAAGAATCATATCCAAAGTGAAAAACTTAGTGTTGTGTGGAAAAGGAGAGAGGTCATGGATTATTAAAGGTATTCGAGGAGTGTCTTGTATAATAAGAGTGGGATGATGAGTAAAGGTAATGGAGAAATTAGGCATATGGAACTGTTGTGTAAGGCCTAGCCTTACATGTGACCATTGCAACTCCTTTTTATTTTGCTAGGTCTCAATATTGCTAGTTAATTAGATCAATTGATAAATTTTGCAACCTTGTTTTGGTATAATGTGGTTATCCTCACATTGGTGAACCTTGTGGGTAACTATTTGTCTCTCTAAAAACCATGTTGTAAATGTGTTTTATTTTTCCAAGGAATCAAATATTGTACTATGAATTATCTATAATGGTAAGCCATTAAATCTTGTACCCCATTCTATGTCTTACACTCTAGAGACATTGCTAAATTCAAATGACCATGTCTTAGACCTTCTAGTTCTTTAAACTTATAAATTTAATATGATTTAATTTACATTATCAAATTTAGAATGTGACTATCTAACCGAGTTAAGGTTGGACTTGAGATCCTATGAGATTGAACTTATTTCAAGAGATATTCTAGAATGATTGAAATTGGTTGAGCATGAAGTAAGGAATGACGTATCTAGTTTTATTCCAATGAATTACTAATGTACTTTATGTATCTTGATGAGGAGGCTACCCATGATTAGGACTAAGATCTTCAAGATTTTAGAGTGACTTGAGAGGATTGAAAACTAATTAAATGCAAGTACAAATGAAGGAAAACTAACCACACTAAAGGTGAACCTTAGGTAAGTAAAAATTGTGTTTTGTATATTGAGTATATTGTAGTAATAATATTTAATAATATGAAGTTGTTTGAAGATAAATAAGGTAGAAATAAGATATAGTAAACCTAACTCTCATGATTACATTATTCTTGAAGGTGGATTCAAATTTCTATGGTGAATTAAGTAGGATATCATTTGTTAGAAATTATCATTAATTTCAACATGAATTTTAATCCTAAGGAAATTTGAAAATGCATATGAATATTACGACTAAGGTTGTTTGACTATGCATATATCACACAAAATTGATATTGTGATGAATGTGCATGAAAATATTTCTAGTGGGAGAATTAGAGAAACATCGGAACCTTGATTTGGAGCACTTCACTTAATGAAGTTTTATGTTGTGATATGTGTCCTATTGAGATAATATTGAGGGTTAATTTGTCTAAGGTTTCCTTTATGATAGGTATAGTATTAATTATTGGTCTAATGTATTTGGAGATCATGTGTTTAGGATGTGTAAGTATTAATTAGGCATGAGATACCCCTTGGGTTTGCAAACTAGGATTTTCAACTATAAGGAATATTATTTGGGGTTAGAATGTCATTCTTCTTGTCTTGTGAGTGAAAATATATCCCTAGGATAGGTGCATATGAGGTGGGGGCTTATTGGACAAGTAATATTGATCTTTGGACATGATTTGACCCTTCCAAAAACCCCTTGAAAGGATGTGACATGACTTAAAGTATGAGGATATGGAGTGTGGACTTGTCACTATCCAAGCTCCCCTACCTAGATTTGGATGGAGGGTTGTGTTAAGTACATTTCTCTTTTGTATGTCTTAAACTTGTGAGCACATGGGAAGGATGTGACCTTATTTATAGTTTTTGAGTGAGGATAAGAGAGTGATTTGGAGGCCATGTGTCACTCTCTCATTTGTTGAGGATAAGTGACATGACACTCCTTATTTATACCTCTTTCTTAGTATTGAGAAGAGGATTCTTGGGTATGAGAAGAGAAAGGAGAGAGGAGCTTCTTGCAATGGGGATTTGAAAATAAAGTTGAAGATGTTCTTGGAGAAGGAAGGAGATTCTTCATCCCTAAAAATTTAATTAAATCACATTAATTAGAGTTTTAACTTGAATAAGGATAGTTATGCCAATTACCTAAGATAGTGATTAAGTTGACTATCAAGATTTAATCCTTAAGGGTGTTGTAGGATATTTAGTCCAAGTTTTCAAGGTTTATCTTTAGAGTTACATTTAAAATAAAATTATTATTATTCAAAAATTAGGTTAGGATATCCCTAATGCCTTTGTCCCTAGTCCTTATGGTTCAATCTCATTCAAATAGAGGCTTACATCATCTTAGTCATTGTTGACAAGAATTATGTATTTTTGTTGACTCATAAGTCTTCATTAATGGTCAACTAGTGACTTCCACATGATTCACTTTCACACCAAGTCATCATCTAATTGAAACCATGTAGGTACATATGCCAACCCATGGAAATTTTCTATTGTGAGTCTTTGCAAGTTAAACATTGTAAGGATGCACACCCTTGAATGATGTGTCAAAAAAAATCTTTAATTTTTCTTATTGTTTATTTTTGGGCATAACATGTATATTGGGATCAAAGGTTTGTGGAGAAGGATCACCATAATTTTTAGAAGTAGTATTTGTTGTGCAATTTTTGCACACACTCCCCATTGGAGGCGGGGACCCTCTTTTTTTTTTGAATCTTTGCACCTTGACTTTGTCAATTTCAGTTTTGCTCTTCTTGGGAGATTATTTTGGGATTAATTCAAGACTTGGTTTGATGAAGGCAATATTCTGATGCTCTGGGGGCTCTTCACTTGTCTTGAAAATTGGAAATGGGGATTTTGAAGTGAATTTTCAATGTTATGTGTAAATATTTTTGCACCAATGGATAAATGATGAAAAATTAAGCCAAGTTGTTTTTTGAACTTTTCAAAAATTCATTCTAGAAAAAAGTTATGAGGTTTAGGGGATTTTGACCTTGCAGGGAATTTCGGGATTTTCCTCCTTGAGCGGAAATCCCCGAAAATTCCTTCAGGCCTTCAAAATCCCGAAATTTCTTTTTTTGGAAAATTCCTTCAAGCCCTCAAAAACTTGAAATTTTCCAAAATGGAAATTTCCTTTTGAAAAATTCCTTCAAGCCCTCAAAATCAAATTTTCCAAAATGGATTTTTTTGAAAACGGAAATTTTTTCTCGAAATGCAATATTTTTTTTTTTTAAAAGATTCTGAAAATGGAATTTTTTTCAAAAATTGTATTTAAATTTAATTTGGATTGGATTTTGATGTGTGAGCTACTAATGATGATATCTATTTTTTCAAGATTAAATAAATAAAAAAAGGGGACTTGCATATGGATTCATGCCAAGAGGGAAAATCTGGAAAAGTTCAACTCAAATATTAAAGTGGAGTTTGCATAAGAATTTGTGCCACCAGTTGTATACCAATTGGAGAGGTGCATTTAACAAGGAAAGACATGTGAAGCTGTATTTATTTTCCAATGAGGATTTTCTCAAAATTAATGTCATTGGGCCATAATGCAACTGAATGCAATTGATTGGATGATGATGTACCATGAGCTCCCAAATTAAATGTAACACTTGGATGCTTCTAGAAGTGTAATTTATGTCATTGGATGAATTAAATCCCCACCATTGATTTAAAATGTAATTTTCTAGAAAAGGCCAGTGCCTTCTCATTTGTAAGGGATTAGACTGGGTTAGAAGAGTTGATTAGAAGCTGTAGAAGGCCAGAATTGGCAAGTAGATTTCAGAAATTAGTTGTAGGAGAGGAGAGAGACTGGAAATTGTTATGTAATGTTGGAGAAAGTAATGCAACTGAGTTGTTGATTTGACAAACTTTGTATTTACCTTTGACAGTTTATGGTTTCTTGTTCTCAATTCTCAATGTTAGATGTTAGATGCTAGTTTTTCAATTCTTTCATGTCAATAGTGAAATGTTAATGATGTTGATCGATCTTCGGTCCATACTTTTAGCAATTTTTTTATTGTAATTTGTTGTGTAAAGTTAGTCTGGGCCTTATTTTGTGCTAAGTTTAATTGTGGATACTTGTTTACATTGCACCATTTACTGGGTATGTGGATGAATGTTCATAGTCTGAAAATATTCAGTTTCCTTAGAAGATTGCACCATTTCTGCGGAGTTGTTGGCTTGTCCTTGATCAAGCAGAGATTGATTTTATTGGGGATCTATCCATTTGCAACATTCATCATTGTTGTGATTGATCTTAGGTGTTAGCATTAGGATCTCTTTGAAACCCTGATCTCTTTTGTTGTTTATTTTGAATTTGAGCTAGTTTTAAGATTAAAAGCATCACCATATTGTTGCATCTGATCAAAGTACACTTCCAACATTGTTCATTTGTAAGGTCCCCTTGTGATTACCAGCATTTCACATTTTATCACCGAGTTGTTTTATTGCATTGTCAAGACCTGGCATTAGAGACCTTGGGGTTATCTCTTAAGGCTTGTTGATAGAGATTTACCTTTCAAAAGAGATACGATAGAATATTCTGTCTGAGTTGTTGTTGTGCAGAAAACACCATCAATAGTGTTGAGTATCAATGAATGTATGTGATTATCTACAAGAGCCTCAGATGTGGAAAAAAATTATTGTCATGTGGAATTGCAGCCCTATTGAACCTATTGTTCAACATTCTAGTGAAACATGGGATTGATCTCAAGGTGAGGGAAATTTCATATGAGACAAAACCTCCAAAGAAGGTTGACTAATTTCTAACCTATATGTAGTAGTGTTGGTCCAACCCATCATTGAATAACTCTAAAAATAACCCTATTCTATTAGCTTCTAAAGGGAAATGGAAGAGAAATGTAAAAATTGAAAAGGTGGTGATGCACCTAGATTAAGGGTGCTTATTTCCACCAAAATAACACATACAATCAATGAGAATTACCAAGAATACTCACATAGATCTCTATTATATCAACTTCTAGAAATATGCTTGGAGGTTAGGGTTTGATCGACACTAAAAGGGAAAGAGATGATCCAAAATTTGCACCTGCAAAAAATATTAATACTACATACATAGAAGAAATGATAAATATTTATTCATGCATATAGGTAATAACACTTTACAAAAATTCAAGAGGAGAGAGGAGGTGTAAATGATTTTTTTTATTAATAAAGATGCATAGGCCCATTTATAGTTACAAAGGATAAAAGTTCATGTATTTAATAGATAAAACAAGGGAACAACCCTTACAAAGAGCACAAAAGTGCCTTTTAAACCTTAGAAGGGTGTAGGAGAAAGGATCACGTGACAATGAAAGAAACCCTAACTATGACCCTGCCAATGATATTTGATACATTTGGATGAGAATGTCCCTCTAGAAGGCAATGAAATCATCCCAAATACTCTTTCCATACTTATGCCTTGATAATTCTGAGGGAATGCAAAAAACCCCACAAAATCTACTAAAAAATAATATTAGGGATGACCTTCTAATAGAAAAGGGGTCTACAATTCAATAAATGCATCATGGGCACCATTTCGCCCGTAGGAATCCATAGAAAATAATTTTAAAACCCTTCTAGAGCCTCCACATATTGAGATTTGGTAGTTGAAGGAGTCATTGTAGCATTAATGGTGCTTCTTGGGAGTTATCCCTCCATTTTAGTCTTTTACAAAAATATAACCCTTATTTGGATATGTGATTCTACCATTATTTTATTTGAAAGGTGTAAATCTATTTGGGATATAGATATATCCAATCATCCCTAGAATTTCCATTAGGTCCTTTATCCATCACCTCTATGAAACATCCTCTTGTGGGAAATTGACTTGCATCAAGTCTCTGTAGGAAATTAGCATCCATGTGGATATGGTGAGAAAAAACATTAAATTAGAATATCTTTGGAAGTTACTAAAAATTCTACTAGGTATTCAAGAATCCAAAAAATATTACCCTTTATTTTCATACTTCTTTAAGCACCTTAATTCCCCTTTTTTGAATTTTGAAGATTCGACCCCGATCTAGATATGTGGGAAATTTAGTACCATTAGGATCACATGGAAACAAGGTTGGCATCAAATTACACCATTCAATAAATAATTGGTTCACTTGTAAATACCTTCTCTTTTTTTTCCTTTTTTTTTGTTTTATAGAACTTGGACCTCCAATTGAATATGTAGAACATTGGCCTCTTACTAAACAATGTGGGAAGTTAATTTCCATCTTAAACTTACTCTTTGACCATATCACTTACTCTTATTTATAAATTAATCCTTAACTAATTTCAAAATCCACTAGGCCATGTAGAATTGAGACAACATTTTGAGCCATGTGGGATTGGGATCCGCTACTAAACTTGTGAGAAAAACCTTGAAATTGACCTTGAGAAAAAAACATTTGGAATTAACCCCGTGAGACTTGGGACAATATATAAACATGTATCAATACCTTGAAAACTACCACAATATCTATTAGACACTTGGATCTTCACAAAATTCTACTTGTGAGACTTTGGCCTCCTTCGAGATATATTCTATCTTCTTTGAAACTTTGGTAAGATCCAGTAGACCTCAATGTTTTTGCAAAACCATCTTCTTTCCTATTCACCCATCTCGTCCTTCTATCTTTCAACCCTTAGAATTTTTTACCTTTTTCCACTTGGCCCTAGAATTTTATCATCATGTGTCCTTTATTCTTCGTTCCTTGGACTTCATCCATTGCCTTTGGTCATCTGAGCCTTTAATTTGTTTTTTCTTATCAGTGCTTTCAAACTTTCAGGGAATTAGGAACCTCATTGGAGGAACCATGGGAAGCTCCCATGCTCCATTGTCTTTATTTCCCTTTCAAAACTTGAATCCTTGGTCAGGTGTTTCCCTCCATTAATTTCTTTGTCATTTCCAAGGGGTGAAGGTTCACCAGGAACAATTCTTGTAACCTCAAAATAAATTGACACCAATTGCTTCCCTTCACTCTTTACACCATCTTGTCCTCTTCCCTTTGTTAGAGCTTGGCCAGAGACTAAGAAAAAAAAAATCATTTATGAGTTTCTTGCTTTACCATTATGTTCTCCCCTTGAATGCTTTTGGCAAGGGGTCACCCAGAGATAGGAATTATTAGCTAGGTTCTAATGGTTTTGGAAACCTCTAAAAGCTCTAATGACTTACCTTTTCTTGTCTTGTCTTTCTTTTTTTCATATAGTCGAAGGTTCACTAGAAACTTGGTACCGTTAAAGGTTTTGATGGTTTTGGGAACTTGGTCGAGGCCCAAAAAGGTTTTTGAAACTTGTCAAAGCTCTGATTGGCTATAAATTAGTCACTTTTCACCCAATTTCCCCCAAAATTGAAATGGGTGTTATCCATTTGGGCATTCTACAAGATGGAAGACTAAAAAAATCCATACTTAGCTAATTGTTTAAATCCTTGAGTTTGATTATGTGACTAAGAGACAAGGCAAGGGGAAAAACACAAAATAGAAGCACAAATGACATGGGAAACACACATTCAATCTCTCATTTTAGTTATAATTAGTGGGTAAAATATTGGGGGCACAAAGTGATAATTTTTTGGTGGATTCTACAAGATGTTTGCTTGCTAAACATGAGGAGCCAATGTCATTAAGAATCCATTAGGTGTAGGAGTCACATGTATAACAACAACTAGGAAAAAGGGATTTCCTACTAAACATCACAAAACAAGGAACAACATGTGAAAAATGCAATTGGAGGGAAAAAGAAAATAAAAATGCACACATCCTTCTAGTGAGAATTTAGGGGTGTGAAACAACACTTGGAAAAAAACAACTAAACAAATATGTACATGAATAAAAAATAACCTTAATAGGAATGCTTGAGGTGTATCCAATTAACTAGGATAGGTTCCTCACCATATAACTTGGATATATGAAAGGAATTGTGATATTTGTAGTTAATGATGACATATGTACCACCATATATGGCATCAATTTTTTTATGAAATTAATATTTCCATACCTACATTCCACTTCAGCACCAAATCTCCCTCTTGGAACACTTTGTTGACAATCTTCTTATCAAAATTTATCTAGACTTGTGATTGGTGAGTCTCAAGGGTATGCATGGTCTTGTTTATGATCTCCTCCAACTCCATTATCTTAGCCACCTCATTTTCATTGCATCATTTTATAACATCTCTAGTTTTTGTGCTAACTCGAGAGAAGAAAATTAGAGTGATAGTGGGAGCCTTGCTTCCCTTCGATAAACTAACATGAAAGGGGAATTGCCAATAACTCTCTTTGGAGTGATTTTGTTAGCCCAAAGAGCTATCTTGAGCTTACTCTACTAAGACCTATGCTTATCTTGATTATGTTTTTGTTGGTGGACTCAACCAATCCATTACCCGAAGGGTAATAATTTGATGAAGTTTTCAAGTATATACCATGTTTTATTTCTCACTAAATTATTTTGGTGCCAACAAAGGCTTTGTAATTATTAAATATGATAATGAAGGGGACTCCAAACCTGGTCACAATTTTGTCTAGGAATTCTAGAATTGAAGCCTTAGTAGCATACTTCAATGCAACTACCTATATCCATTTGTTGAAATAGTATGTAGCTATCAAAATCTATTTATGACCAACACTAGATTGTGGGTTTATCATGCCAATAAAATATAAGCCCCATTGGGTAAAGGGTTGGTTTATTTAGATGGGATGAAGATGGAGATTAGCTAGCCTATGCTTTCTAGTAAAGAAAAAACATTTTTTTGCAGTTCCTCACCCATATTTAAGCATCACTAAATAAGGTTAGCCAATAATAGCTAGTTCTCATAACCTTATCAGCAATGGTCCTTGCAAATAAATGACCATCTGACGAGCCATCATGAAATTATTCCAATATTTTGTTGAAATGATCTTGCTCAATGCATCTCAGTAACACTCCATTAAGGTACCTTCTAAATAGCATGTCATCCAATAATACATAGGGAATGAATTGCATCTTGAAATGTCTTCTATTTTCCCTATCTGGACTTGGAGGGTATCTACCTCCCTATAAGAAAGTAGCCATATCATGCGCTTAGCTATTTTGAGCATTGATGTTAACTGGTTGGTTATCTTGTAGCACAAGGGTAGCTTTTGCACGAGTCTCAAAGGATGATATAAGATGCTCACATGACCCATTTATCCTCACAAGCTTCTTTATCTTGATATCTATATCATACTCCATAACTTTGGTGATCCACCCATCTCTTTTCTCATTGATATCCTTTCTTAAAAGGAACTCCTTGATACTAGCATGAGGGACCATCAATTTGATTTCGTTGTTAGAAATAATATGTTTGATTTCTTTTAGGGCTCTGACAATACTAATATTTTTTTCCACTTAGTTGTAATTAAGATCATAGTCCTTAATCCCTTCTTTAAAAAAGGCAATGGGTTGTTTCTATAGACACATAAAAATGGCCTAGACCCACAAACCACATTTTTCTATATCATGCTTCATCTCAACATAATTAAATATTTAATTATGTCCTATAGTCCAATGTCAACTATTAATTAAATAATTCTTAATTATTTAATTAATTCACGTCTATTATTCCTCCTGGCTATTTAAATAAATAAATTACATTTATTATTTAAATATGTCGCTAATTGCTTATGTCACTCTATAATTAAATAAATTCCTAAATTTATTTAATTATTATTAGTCCATTACTTCCTCATGATTATTTAAATAAATAAAATTTATTTATTTATTTAATACGTCATTAATTATTTATGTCTGCTCATAATTAAATAGATTCCTGTTATTTATTTAATTATTATCCTCTTCAACTTTCTTTCTAATTTTAAATAAAATCATATTTAAAATTACCCACTTTCTAATTTTCCTCCACAATTGAATAATCTTAATTATTAAATTGTCTTATTGTTTTTCTTTCTAAATTTAAATAAAAGAATTTTATTTAAATTGGCAATTTCCCTCTTTCCAAGTAAATAATTTTAAATTATTATTATTTACTGGCACATAAATTTACTATTTTGGAATTAATTTAAAATATTAATTTTAAAATAACATTTCTCTCCACAAAGTAAGTTATTTCTAAAATGACTTTATTTTCTATCTCATCCTTTTTCTACTTGCTAATTCTCATCTCACTGTCACAACTAATCTCATTCCTTGATTTAATTTCTTAAATTAAATCTTGTCCACTCAATTTGAATTTCATCCTAGAGTTGCCCTAACCCTAATTAAGGGGTTGTTATTTTGAATCTTGACCATAGATTCTAGGGAACTTATCAATCTTTAATCTCATCCATTCATACAAAATTGTATTTTCTATAAAATGCCAATTTTGTCTTTATTTCAACATCCCTTATCAGTCTCTTAATTTCTCTTAATTTTTATCTCTCAGCATAAACACTTCTTATTCTTCTTCTTCATATTGCATTCTTGCAATTTTATTATTTATTAAAATCCTTCAACACTTTGCTTAGGGCTAGATCATATAGTAGAGTTTTCTCATCACAATCTAAGGGCACACTCATCATCACAACAAACTCGAAGGTGCAAAGGAAGTCAGTCATGGAGGAGGAAGGACTGGGTGAGCTTGTTTCATGTTTTCCTTTCTTTATTTTCCTATGCATTCTATTGTCATTGTGGGTTTTGATATAATATGCAATGATTCTAATCTAATCTTGATCTATGTAGAAAATCCTCAATCACATTGGTGAACCTGACGTTTTTAGTCTAACACATTTTTGCAAGTTCTCGTACGGTTTCTATTTTTTTTGTATGTATAGCTATACGAAATGACACAATTGACAGATTGTGCGACGCAAATGCTTTGTTGCACCGCATCTTCTTGCGTGAACGACGCAATCGCTCTGTCATGATGTGTTTGACTTCCAGCGTGATGCAACTGACCTCTTGAGACGCATGTGACAAAAGAAGAACCACAAAGGACATCTCAAGCCGCATCTGTCAGCTAGAATTACGCATCTTCCATATTGAGCTGCATTTTGTCTATTGCGATGCAACTGACTGGTAACAAAAAATTTCTTGTTCTGTCTTTTTCAGTTTCCTTTTGTTTTTCTACTTCTAGATTCATAATTTTTGGGGATACTAATCTTCCTATGACAGCGTGTGTCAAGTTGGAGTCTAACTCAGTTTCATTGATTATTTATTCAATTTAATCAAACAAATCTTGCATTACATTCATGAGTTAAAATGAACACTTACACATTTTCATTTGGCTAAAAATAACACAACATGCATGTTCATTCATTGGTTTAAAAAGAACAATCATATGTTTTCATTGGTTTAAAATGAACTGTTAGTTAGCTCACACTACAAATGGTTAAAATGAACCCCATGCTTGACAATACTACAAATAGTTAAAATGAACCATTTTTGTTTTGTTTTTTGATTTAGTTAGTCATCACAACAACACATTTCAATTTGGGCTTAAAAAGAACAACATGCGAGTGTGAGTTAATATATTCACATGCTCTCTCTTTGTTTTTAAACAAAGATTGATTGAACTATGAATATGTTGGCTTGCTTTTGTTAGCCTTATAAATTGGGCCTAATTTGGTGGGAAAAAGTACTCACCCCAAAGCGACTCAAACCGGTAACATGCTAAAGCCAAGCAACGCCCAACCGGTATATAAATTTTAATGTTAAGGAAAGCTTAGCATTACATAACTTTCTATGGACCAGCAATTGACTCCCCAGTACCCTTGTGGTGCGTCAAAACTTGTAGAGTGTAACCTCTGTAGATTGGGATGATAATGCCACTCGCTTGGCCTTCTGAATGGGTGCCTAAAATAAAACCTTTGTTTTAGTGACCACAAACATTCTATTCTTTGGTGCAACAATGGTCATTGCCAAGACACCCACACTTATGCAGTTCTTAGTAGAGATGATCAATCTTCCATGAGAGTTTCATGGAGTTTGGAAGCTTGGTTTCCCTGAGAAGTGAGTGCACTATAAGGGGGAGCCCGTGGGGCCAAGCTTCTGAATTCATCTGCTAAGGATATGTAGTTGGAGTAAAATCCATGTGGGATCCATAAGAATATTGTCCTTGCAGCCATAGGATTTTTGTAAATGTCTTCTATGTGGTTGTTTTTCATTTTTACAAAACCATGTGTTTGCCAACTATTTCTAGACAAAATGAACAAATGAACATCAACCTCACAATTTGAAACAACATTGCCAAACTGCAAACTGCCAAAAAAATTCCACAAACTACTTTCGGCAACACATTTGCAATATTGAACCGTAATTGCTTATTCCTGAGTTGCATTTGCTCTGACAAGCCACAACCACCCTCTATAACACCGCAATTGATTGTCATTTGATTCATTCTCTTGACCAAATTCCACCTCTTCCATATTGAACCGCAACTACTTATTCTTGAGCCACAATTGTTCTATCAAGCCGCATTCACAACTTTAAATGTCGTAATTGCTCTATCGCATCGTATTTGAAATCTTAAAATCCGTATTTGTGATTTTGCACTACATTGACTAAATCCTACAATGCATCTGCCATGTTGCAACACATTTGCCTGAATCTGAGATCCATTTGACTACTCTACAACACATTTTCTTTTTGGTGACGCAATTTCTTCTTGGAACAATGCATTTGAGATTGTGACACATTTGCCTGTCAATTGGATAAATATTGTTACCGTCAGAAATTGAGGTTCAACATTTGCAAGCAGGTTTCCTAAGATCTTTTTCCTAGCAGTCTCTATCCAAAAATAGGGGAACACTTGTCCAATTCATCCTTTTTTGCGTAGGAAAATTCTTAAGTCCTCAATTTTGCACACTTTGGAATAGGAAAACTTTCCTTACTTTGTCAAACCATTGTCTCAAAAAGTAAATTATCATTGGACCAAGTCAAAAAAATCAATCCTTAGTCATTGTCCTCTTGTGAGCTATTTTCCAACTCATAAGTCTAGTGTGGAAATCTCACCTTGTCATTTTGTCATCTTGTCCTTCAAACCATTCCTTTGACAATCCAAATCGAGACATTGTCCAAACTTTGAATGGTTAGAAAACCTTTCCTAAAAATCATTTGGCATAGGACACTCATTAACACTTTGCATTTGACATTCCTTTTTGTCCTCATTATCACTTTGCATAGTCTTAGTCTCATTCCATTCACCATCATGCCTTCAAGTCACTATGACATGCTTTCTAGTCGAATTGAATGCCAATTCATTAGTAATGGTCAAGCACAACTGGCTAGGGACTCCAAAATGCTATACCTCCAATCCAAGTCTAAATTTACAACCTCTAGTCCTCCATCCATCTATCCATCTTACCAAAAATACATGAGTCCTAGTTCTCTATCCATCTACTATAAAGAGTCCCCTAACACCATCCATTGCACTAAGTCACAACAAAATTTCATTAGTCATACCCACCCTAACTTTGACAGGGGAAATCAACCATCCATTAATCCATTCCAAGCCTCCACATCATATCCTAGTCCTTCATCCATGTCATATCCTAATCCTCCATTCACGTCATATCCTAATCCTCCATTCACATCATATCCTAGTCCTCCATCCACATCATATCCTAATCCTCCATTCACATCATATCCTAGTCCTCCATCCATGTCATATCCTTGTCATACATTCATGTCCTATCCTAGTCCATCATCCCTCAACCAAGTCCAAACCTCCTTGTCATATCCTAGTCCATTATACACCAATCCATTCCAAGACACTCCATGTTTTCATGAAAACATATCTAGTCATGGTCTCCAAAGTCCCATCTTCTTACCTACACTTGAGGATACATGTCAAGAGGCAAGTCCAAAGCACAACATCATAACATCACTGTCATGTCAAGATCAAAGTAGTCCATTCCATGACCCCATCTTTACGTCCATTCAAGAAGTCCTCCTAGACAATCATGGCATACCAAAGATACCTATCATTGGTCAAGAGTCCATCCACAACCATGTCATTCAAGATGAACCTATCCTTGGTCAAAATCCTATTTCCGATCATGTCATTCAAAACGACCCCATCTTTAATCAAGACACTATCTTTGATCAAGAATTCCAAAATGATCCACTCCTTCACCTCTATTGCAGTCATGATCAAACACTTGAAGATGACCCTATCCAAAATCTGGATACTGATACTTCCAAAAATAAGACACTTTCCTCCATGGGACACATAGATGATCTACCACTAGAACAAGAGTCTTCTAGCATGGACATATTTTCAAATCATCAAGCTATAGATGAATTCAGTGGGCTCTATGGCAATGACCATGCAGATGGTTTTGACATCAACTTTGAAGCACCAACAAAATCATTAGAATATGATATGTCAGAAAATAAAACCGAAGATGTCAATCAAAATCTGTCCAACATGTCAGTGAAGCTACAATATCCTATCAATTAGGATCATCTATCTTTTTCAGAGCAATATTTCTTATAGATGAGAAGATTCTGAGCATTAATTTTCATAGTAAGGATGGGTTAGCATCTTGTTTCCAAAATAACAAGTACCTCATCGCAAACAAAATTTGTCAGAACATGCATTATCAAGGAAAAGGACTAGGCCTACATGAGAAAGGAATTATAGAACCTGTGTAAGTTCATACAGATTATAGACATCAAGGTCTTGGTTATTCCTCAGTCAGAAAATCTAATAATGTTAGTGGTCCCTCCTCTATATTGGGGGCAACTTTATCAAGTACAAACATCAAAATGGGTGTCATGAGTAGTCCTTATCATAAGATTGTTGCCAACACCCCTTCCCTCCACACCCCAAACCATCATTCCATCATGAATAAACCTTCCATTTGGAACCAACAAAAGTCTTGCAAATACAAAATCCAAAATCATATGCCAAAGGCGATGGAATCAATCAAAAATACAAGTGGACAAATGAAGCTAAAATGGATCCCAAAACAAAATGGATCGGGTCAAGAAAAGAATGAATTAGGAAAAGAAAATGTGCCAAATCCAAAATTCAATCAAAAAAACACAAGAGGAATCCCACATATAATACATGTCCACCTCCTCAAAAATGGCCATCAAGAAAGACATAAAAATGTTGGTTCCAAACAACATCTTAATTTGACACCTAAATTTTGGAAAATAAAAACCAATACATCCAAACATCCAACCAACCCATCCACATCCACCATCATCCATCATAATCCTACATCCTCCTTAAAGTCCAAACGTCCCATGTCACAAATCTATCACATCTTGGCAGCAACTCTCTATCATAAGGAATCTCATGGCACTCTATCGCAATGTGCATATTCTGATATGACCAACTCTAGTATCAACAAGGATCACAATGGCATCGATCAACTATATGAAAGCACTATCATCCTGACAAGGCAACTACTTTAGAAAGGTCACTATTGGCATGTCATGGCACTAGTCTCTACATCGGCACCGTCAAAGGATTCAACAAAGTCAGTGGTCATCTAAAGCAACAAGGCTATCCGGCAAAAAATCCAAAATGCAAAAATACAAAAAAATTGAAAAAATAAAATAAAATCATCAACTTGATGAAAACCTGGCAAACAGGCGTCTTCGTGACACGAAAAAAACTCAAAAAGTCTAGAAAATAGTAAAGAGAAAAATTTCATCCAATAGTGAAACCATTTTTATGGCACTTTGGATAAGTACCATGATGAAAACCTGGCAAACAGGCATCATGAGTAGAATAAAATTATCTATCTGGACCATTATACTTGGGGGAAATTCGTCTCATCTCCCATGCCCTTCACATGAAATTTCCTATAACATTTTCATCCATCCATCTAAGCCCTATCATGTCCATCCATTTTCCCCCCGACTTTGATCTTAATAAGGACTATAGTACAAACACAGGTCATGCTTTGGGAAAAATTTTGACATGTCTATCCTTTGACCATACCCTATCCATATCATTTCATTACCTTCATAGCCTCCTTTTCACTATATGACATCGTCCTCAAAGACCATATGCTAATTCTCCTAGTCCAAGCCATCCTAGTCTCCTATCTTTTACCAAATTCATCCATCTCTCCTACCTTTTACATATCACCTATCTGGGTTTCCCTTGTCAATGGTCCTTCACTCCTTCGTCATCCCATCGAGTCCTACTTAAGTCATTCCAAATGCAAAAATATTGCAGACCTGGAACATCATCCAAAACATTCCTTGACTTTGTCCCTAGCCTTGCTAAAGACTTTTATCCTCTTGTCATATCATTGTCATCTTCACGTTGTTTCGGGATGTGTCCTTCCCACGTCAAACAATGTTGTCATTGTCATCGTCACCTGTCAATTGGTATTCAGCTTGACTAGAAACAAAATCATGGTTTTCCTTGGATTCATGTGCGTCGGCATCATTCACATGCATTTTGTCACAATTTTCACAAAACATCAAAAATTCATAAAAAATCGAAAAAGTCTTGAAAAAAGTCATAAAAATTAGAAAAGTCCTGAAAAAAGAACTGAAAATTGAAAAATGTCTTGAGAAAAAATACAAAAACATTCAAAAATATGTCAAAAAACTCAAAGCAAAGTCAAAGTCATTCATATCTTGTGAAGTCAATCAAGTCTATCAATCTTTGTCCTGGTTCGAACTACGTTGTCTCCGCGCATTTTCTACGTAGGCAAGATTCATCTTTGAATCACTAAGACATTAGGTCAGTCCTTTTAAGTTTTTCAAAATAAAAATCATAAGTCAAACATGGTCATATCAATCAAATAAAGCATACATAGTCGCACTTGACACAAGTTAGCCATTTGAAATGTCAATGTCAAAATTGGTCAAAATCAGACAACATAATCCAATCAATCATACAGTCAAAATCAGTCAACTTGTCAAAACATTAGTCAAAATGTCAATCTTGACACTTTTTGGTCCTCTTCTAGATGTGTCTTTCTTGGATTTCAACCTCGTCAAAATGTCATTTATCTTTTTAGGATGTGTCCTTCCTGACTTTAGGCACCGTCAAACCATCAAACCGTCAAAACTATCAAACTATCAAACAATTAATCTTCGGCAAACAAAGATTGGCAATACAAGTAAATGACTATTAATTTTTGGCTATTTTGTCTTATCTTTGCATTGACTTATCTTTTGGTCATGTTACTAGCTACCTCTAGGATGTCCCATGAAGGATTTAGAGGTGCGATGATGTCTCATGACCTATTTTGTTTTTCTTTGACTATTGTCTATGGATTGTCTTGACAAAAAGACTAAAGAAAATTGGCCTCTAGTATGAGTTAGGACATTCCTTGTCAGCGATTGTATGTTTTGCAAGTGGATGACCTTGCACACCTTGGTCTGTCATACCCTGGTGTTTATTGTCCATTTATGTTATTTTTTACCGCCCAATGATGGTTCGAGCAACACTTACTAGTACTTTGGCAAGCGTTGAAGGATTCTAACATGCATTTCTTTTTCCACATTAACTTGCATTTCCTTCCCCATATCGACATCCATGTATTCTATCCTAACATTCATCTTTTTCTCTCTAACATTTCTTCTACTCCGCATCATTATCATCCTTATCTATCTTTCCTATATACTTTTGTCTTTCATCTTCTAGTTCTTTCATCCATTTTGAGAGCACACTCATGTCCTTTGAACCCAATTGTCCTCTCGAGGGGGCATACCGTTACCTCCTCGTCATTCTTCCTCATCCTATTTTGCATTGGGCCATATTCTTGACTTGTTTTCTTTGCCACAATGTGACAAGCTACATTATGACAAAGAGGGGCAAATGTAGACACATAAAAAATGGCCTAGACCCGCAAACCATATTTTTCTATATCATGCTTCATCTCAACATAATTAAATATTTAATTATGTCCTATAGTCCAATGTCAACTATGAATTAAATAATTCTTAATTATTTAATTAATTCACGTCTATTATTCCTCCTGGCTATTTAAATAAATTCCTATTATTTATTTAATTATTATCCTCTTCAACTTTCTTTCTAATTTTAAATAAAATCATATTTAAAATTACCCACTTTATAATTTTCCTCCACAATTGAATAATCTTAATTATTAAATTGTCTTATTTTTTTTCTTTCTAAATTTAAATAAAAGAATTTTATTTAAATTGGCAATTTCCCTCTTTCCAAGTAAATAATTTTAAATTATTATTATTTACTGGCACATAAATTTACTATTTTGGAATTAATTTAAAATATTAATTTCAAAATAACATTTCTCTCCACAAAGTAAGTTATTTCTAAAATGACTTTATTTTCTATCTCATCCTTTTTCTACTTGCTAATTCTCATCTCACTATCACAACTAATCTCATTCCTTGATTTAATTTCTTAAATTAAATCTTGTCCACTCAATTTGAATTTCATCCTAGAGTTGCCCTAACCCTAATTAAGGGGTTGTTATTTTGAATCTTGACCACAGATTCTAGGGAACTTATCAATCTTTAATCTCATCCATTCATACAAAATTGCATTTTCTATAAAATGCCAATTTTGTCTTCATTTCAACATCCTTTATCAATCTCTTAATATCTCTTAATTTTTATCTCTCAGCATAAACACTTCTTATTCTTCTTCTTCATATTGCATTCTTGCAATTTTATTATTTATTAAAATCCTTCAACACTTTGCTTAGGGCTAGGCCATATAGTAGAGTTTTCTCATCACAATCTGAGGGCACACTCATCATCACAACAAGCTAGAAGGTGCAATGGAATTCAGTCATGAAGGAGGAAGGACTGGGTGAGCTTGTTTCATATTTTCCTTTCTTAATTTTCCTATGCATTCTATTGTCATTGTGGGTTTTGATATAATATGCAATGATGCTAATCTAATCTTGATCTATGCAGAAAATCCTCAATCATAGTTTCAAGTTGTCATTGTTAAACTATGTTAAGATAACTTATGTGTGTGATTCTCCTCCAAAGGTGTATAGGATGAATTCCTTGTCATAGTTTGGGTTGGCAAGTGTAGGAGCTCAAATTCTACTAGCATTCCCTTGAAATCCTCATCCATTTCCCTTTGAAATGTTGCACTAGCATTGTTCAACCCAAAGAGAATTTCATAATATGCATATGTGCTCCACCTAGTGGTGAATGCTATTTTGTGTTGGTATAATTCTTGTACAAGAATATGATTATAGCTTGAGTAATTTCCCAAGAAATAAAACCTTTCTAAGACACTTATATTTTGCAAGTTCCACTCCATGGAAGGTACTAGATAATGGTCCTTAAGAGAGGTCCTATTGAGCTCTTTGAAATCTAAAAACAATATGATCTCCCCATTCTTCTTCCTCAAAGGAACTAGGTTTTCTATCCAAGAATTCTTAATGGGAAAACATATTTTTTCTTCTATCAACTTGGTCAACGCCTTCTTTGTTAAGGGTCAATATTGGGGCTAATAGGCCATTGATTTTTTTGAAAAGTTTTATGTTAGGGTCTAACTCAATGGTATGATGGGCCAAGCTAGGGTCAAAACCCTTTAGGTCCTCATAGGTCCATGCAATTGAATCATCATAATTTTGATAAAGCGTAATGAATTTTTGATGTTGAAGCTCAAAGAATAATTTTCCTAGATTTAATTATTTCCCTTCTTCTATGATCATTGACTTGTATTCAACCTTCCTCACAACCACATTCATCTTCTTATTTCTCAATTGGTCATATGAGTTGAAAATACCCTCTAGAGTGATGCCACCCTTTGGAAACTTGTTTATTCTTAGTTGCATGATCTAGTATTTATATTGTTGTTTTAGATTGGGCTGATTTTTTATTGAGAACTCCATCCCCTCTTGAAAAAAAGACTATTTTCTAATCATTCTCAAACATTTTCCATTTTTTTGGTTTTCTAGGATAGCATACCTCACAACAAGCTTGATATGTTGTTCCCTATTTTTTGCAACATGTGTTGGTATGCAAATCAATCCCCAATTGTTGCAAGTCTATCACCATGTTTTTTTTCCCTCTAGGTATGGTTTGAATGTTAAATTCTTCAAATCCTTAAATTAGGTCCCATACCCTATGCTTTTAGGCCTTCAAAATTTATCTTTTGTTGTAATTTGAGCTCTAATTTGATGCACAACCGGATCACTATCACCAAATACTTGTAATTTTTTTATAAATTTATTTTGTGCAAGTTGGAGACCTTGGATTAGAGCTTCATACTCAGCTACATTGTTGGTGTAACTAAATTGAAGCTCAAGAATGAGAAGTAATAATTCTCACCACTTGAAGACATTAACATTACACTAGCACCAATACCATTTTTGTTTCTTGAGCCATAAACAAACTTCCTCATACCACCTATTTCTTCATGAACCTTCATAAGGTTGGGAATAGGGCATTCTCTTCATGTATGCAATAGGTTCATAGTCTAGTCTTTAACACCTCATGGTATGGTTCAAATAGGAAATAATTACCTCATTTATCCAATAGACAATCATAAACCTCTTCCAAAGAGGTAGTATGATCATGAACAATAAACTCCCCTCCTTCATCATTCAATGTGATTCATATTTATGGGGCTAGGTGCATAGGGTTCAATATGATCTTTGGAAAAGGGATCTTATTCAATGGTCACCTTTGTATCATAACTTGTTCTAAATAGCACATCAGACCAAAATAATTGGAAGATAGGTACTCTCCTAATTTAGCTATAAATTATTTGGACAAGCATATAACAAAGAATGTAGGGAGAGAAATGAGTGAGATTTTTTGTCTCATTGTGTATCTTGGGAATACTATTGAACATATGTTGTCATTGATGTCAAAGGAATGATGTCAGCAGATCAGTGAGAATTAAATGTAATTAATTTTGCCATGTCTTTTATGAGCATTTGAAATTAGGAAGTGATGTGATAAGTTGTAGAATATTAATTTTATCATTACTGAGAAGAAGGCTACTTGTATTATGCTTAAAATATCATCTTGTATCTTTACAATTGTTGGAAGAAATGTGGGAGTGTTTGTGGTATTATTTTGTGGCTTGCTACTCATGCATTTTCATAGTGTTTTTCTCCACATTCTACTACAACTGAATGCTATGGCTTGTGGTTTGGATCTAAAGTTACTCATGATGTACCAAATTCCATAGTTTCAGAGGTTGAACTTCAATAGACAAAAAGTTAGAAGTAATAGAGTGTTGTTTGTGTTGGATGGTTGACTGTGAATAATGTTTGAGTATTTGTGCTAGAGAAGGGAAGTGCGCACCAATTGGAGGAAGTGTGTGAAGATAAAATAAGACCAGTTTAAGATCATTGAAAGAAGCACATAACATAATCTAACATTGATGGTAACACATTTGGTTTTGGACTGAGTTTTCTACATGTTTCATATCAATTTGAATTGAGGTCTACCCTTAGATGACATGGCTATTTGTGGACAGTGTTAAGATGTTCTTGCTCGACATGATATATTATTAAGATGTTAGAATATATATTATGACTAAGACTCATCAATGAAGATATGTGTGTATATCAATAAGAATGTTGTGTAATTAGAGCTTCAATGTGAATATCAAAGTGATGTAATGTGAGTTGCATTCCAATCATTATGTTCCATCATTAGAAGATCATATGTTGTATAGGAGAGTTTCTAAAGGTTGATCAAATCAAGTGCAAGCTATATTATTAGTCTTGAATGTCCACAAATCATATATTTGTAATTCAGTAGGACTAGTGTCTTACTTATTGAGTTGGTGCTCAGATATTTATGTTGGGGATTGGTGTCTCAAGTGCCTACTTCATGATTATAAGTGGTTCATTATTTTGTGAGGCTGTATTTGGACAATAGCTCCAAGCAAATCTTCTCACCATGGTTTTTCCCATTTTGGGTTTCCACATATAGCCAGTGTTCTTTGCGTGAATAGGTGCATTTGTGTTGCTTAATGCTTAAGGAAATTAATACTTACTACTTTGATTTTTTTGAGGTTCATGTTTGGAGAAGTTACTATTGGTATCAAAGCTAAGTTCCTTTGAAAAAGCTTAATTGCTTGAGGTAGATTTGGGATGGAACACACTATGGCTCAATAAGGTTTGTCTTCAAATAAGGCACCACTTTTTGATGGATCTAATTATTCCTTTTGGAGTGTGAGGATGGAAGAATATTTTATGGCCCTAGGATTTGAGGTTTGGCAATTAGTTTTGGATGGATATGAAATCCTTGATAGTCCATCAAGAGATCAAGCCAAAAAGAAGGCTTGTGAGAATAATGCCAAGGCAAGAAATGCTATTTTATTTGGTTTATCTAACTCCGAGTTTGTGAAGATTATGCATTTCAGGACAACGAAGGAAGTATGGATTAAGTTACACAACATCTATGAAGGATATGATAAGGTTAAAAAAGAATAGATTTAGACCTACTGAGGTCAATTTGAAAGTGAATTGAAGGAAGAGGAAAAAATTGCTACATTCTTGATTTGGGTTGATGAGGTTGCCAACTCTCTCAGATGTCTCAGTGAAGAAATTAAAGAAGGTATGGTTGTAAAAAAGGTACTTAGATCATTTCCCCAAAATTCTGATGCAAAATTATTTTTTTGTCGAAGAAGCTAAAGATTTGAATACTCTAACTATGGATGAGCTACATGGAATTTTCACTACCTATGAGATGAGAATTGATAATGAAAAATATGTAAGGAAAGAGGTTGCATTCAAAGTATCTAAGAAGCAAGATGATCCATATTCGGAAGATGGATCAGATCCAGAGGAAGCAAAAAATTTTAAAAAGTTACAGAGGGGTTCTGAAAAGTATAAAGGTAAGTTTCCTTTCAATTTTTTTAATTGTGGTGAAGTAGGAAATTTCATGGCTAATTGTCCAACAAATATTCTAACAATGATGATCAAAAGAATGGAAAGACGTCATTTCCCCAAGGGAAAAAGTTTCAAAAGAACCATAAGAGTTTCTTTATCAATGAGGAAGGTTATTCATCTAACGATGATGACCAAGAAACTTCGGATAATGAAGGATAAAAGGCTCTATTCATGGCTATGTAAATTTTTGAAGGTTATGTAAAAATGAAGTTTGAAAATGATGAAGATGATGAAGTAGATCTTGTGGAAGAATTGCTAAGTTGCACTAGTAAAGAAATTAAAATATTGAAGAAGAGGATTGCTAAAGAGGTGAAAGTTAAAGATAGATTATCTCAAAATATTGAGAAGCAAAAGAAGATGGTCATTAAATTGAAGATTGGCATGGAAGAAGCAGAGAGGATTGAATAAGTTATGACAAAAGGATGCTCACAAGGAATAAGGCTTGTGAAAAACTTGAAGTAGAAATTGTATCATTAAGGAAAGATCTTGAAAAAGTAAATCATTAGGTAAAGTTAAAGTTTGGGAAGAGCACTAAGATCTTGGATCAAGTAATTGAAAGTCAGAGATCACAACATATCAAAACTGACATTAGTTTTACTGTTGTATAAAATAATAAGGTGATTGAGTAGTCCATGAAGTTAGTTGTTGAGAATTTGAAAGAGAATGGATATGGAAGTTCAAAATATGAAAAAATTATGGAAACCAAAGAAATCAAGTTGGTGGATGATGGTTTCATCCAATTGTACAACAAAATAGAAGATCTAAAAGACAAGCTTCAAGAGAACAATGATCCAATACCAAGTTCAATCATTCTTTTTTTGGTTACTATTTCAATTGCAATCATTTTGGTCATAAGACTATGATTTGTAGAAAGATTATGACAAGAAATCATTTTGCTAGCAGAAATGTATTTGCACCATTATTTGAATTCAATATTATTTATCATAAGTGCGTCAATTTTGGACATGTTTCTAGAAACTATAGACACAATTTTGTGAGTCCTATGCCAGGTATAAAAGGAAAAAACTCAATATATTATAGTGAAACATAAAAGGTTTGGAAGAAGAAACCAGAGGAACAAAGATCCGATAAAACCATGGTGGCTCAAGCCGTATTACATGCCAAAAGGAGAAGAATATATGGGTCATTGAAAGTAGATGTTCAAGTCACATGGCTGGAGATAAGAGAAAATTCATGCATTTCAAGAAGTTTGATGGAGGAGTTGTAACTCTAGGTAACAATTTGGTTGCTAAGATTATCGATAAGGGTATTTTGAGTCTTGATGGTGGAAAGAAAAAAACTCATGATGTGTTGTATGTAGAAGGATTGGAGCACAATATTTTGAGTGTAAGTCAAATGTGTGATAAATGCTACAAGCTCTCATTCAGTGCTAAAGGTTGTGAAATTAGAAAGATTGGTATTGGTGAGTTAGTTGTGGAAGGAAGCAGGATTGACAATTATGTGTATCATCTTGGTGATGTTAATGGGACATTTTTTTTTCCATACAAAGAGAAGAGAGTTGGATCTAGCACAAAAGATTTTGACACATCAATTTTGATGGTTTTGTGAGGATTAGCTCAAAAGGAATGGTGAGAGACATTCCAAAGATGAAAAAAATCCATCTACTAGTTGAAAACCGTGTCATGAGGGAAAATAGACAAAGCAAATTTCCTACTAAGGAATATTCTACAACAAAGCCATTGAACTTTATTCATATAGATCTATGCGAACCAATGAGAAGAAAGAGCATTCAAGGTGGTAGGTATTTTATTATGCTTATTGATGATTATTATAGAATGACTTGGATTACTTTTTTGAAAGAAAAATTAAATTTTTTTGAGAAGTGTAAAGCATTTAAGGCAATGGTTGATAATGAAACCAAAATAACAACCAAATGTTTGAGATCAGATAGAGGTGGAGAGTACCCTTCTAATAGGTATGATGAATTATATGAGATGCATGGGATCTAGGATTCCAGAGAAAACAAAATTCTCCTATAACTCATCAAAAAAATGGAGTAGCTAAGAGGAAGAATTAGACTATACACGGTATATCTAGAACAATGTTGAGTCAATCAAAGTTGTCAGATGTGTATTGGAGAGAAGCGGTTTAGACAACAGTTTACATTTTGAACCTAAAATTCCCATTGCATGTTTGAGGTTCCAAGTTCTTCCCAAAACATAAAATTCCTATTGCATGTCCAAGGTTCCATGTTCCTCTGAAATTGAAACCCCATTACATGTCTTAGGTTCCAAGTTCCAAGATTCCTCTCAAGGTTGGTCTCCCATAAAGCACCAAAATTCCCAAAATCTTTAATGATTACAACTATTAGATATTGAAGGAATATGACTCCCCATGCCCCCACATGTAGCAAGGATATGATTGAGGTATATTTGGAGTATCAAAAATGATGGAAAACATGTTGTGGAGGTATGCCACCTCCTAAAAATTCCCAAGGTCATAGATTTCTTTGATTTCATGCAAATTTACACACATCCTAATTTAGTATGACGTACCATAGGGTATAAGAGGCCCAATTTTTCATTGTAGAGAAAAAGAGGGAGGATTGAGGAGAGAAAAACAAAAATAACTAGTGAGACAAAGGGAAAAAGAATGCAACAACAAGCCCTAGGGTCACATCTCTGATAAAAGGGAAAGATATTTCTATATTTTCATTATGTTTGTTTTCTTAAAGTATGTAATGAGCACTTTTAACCTCTGAAGAAAGAATGTAACTAGTAGGTCCAACATTGTTTGAGTTTCTCCATAAATATTTTGTTATAATTTTAGGATGTATAATGACTAGTTAGTCAACTAGAAGATTATAAAATCAAGCCAATTCTTTTTTAATGTATCTTATCAAGATAAATAAATAAATGTACAAGTTCTTTTTGGTCTACTAATTATACTCTTATAAAGTTCTACCTATGTATTCATTTGTTTTCATGCATAGAACCTAATTTATGCATCTTACTAAATGAATATGGTCTTTGGGTATATCATCATTAAGGAATCCCATTTGGTTTTAGTCATTATATATTTTTCAAGAAATTTAGAATATATTTCCTAATTGGTATAGATGTTGATTTGTATGAATTAAGTCTCCTTCATCATCCCAACACACTCAATATAAGTCATGTTAAACACATTTCAGTTTATGTTTCAAGTATTTTAATGCATTACCATGTTTTGCATAAAAAACTAATTAAGGGGAAATCATTAGATGTATTTAAAACAATTCATGTGGTATTTAATCTACTTAGTAAGGTGCAATACCTTGAGTTCTTCAAACCAACACATAGGTATGAAGTGATAACCTACAATGGGATACAGTGTGCATGGGGTATGGTTTGTAGCAAGATATATGTTTTTTCCTATAATGATATCTATTGCAACACCTCAAGGAATCCCTCCTTGGTTTACCATATCCAAAATTTAAGGAGCTTTCACCCACCTTGCTAATTGGTCCTAAGTTGCCCTACTTGATCATAAGATTGAAGGTTTTTCCATGATTTTGACACCCTTAGAAGTAAAAAGAGGCCAATATTTAGGGATGTGGGATTGATATCTTAGATTTCCAACATAAAAAAGAATTGAAAAATTAAAAAATGGAGAAAATAAGATTAGCATTAGAAAAATTGAAAATAAGATAAGAGATGCTAACAAAAGGTGGAAATAACCTAGAATTCTCACCAAGCTAAAGAAAAATTTGTGCACTTAATATTCCAATGAAGGACATATAAGGAATGAAATATCATTAAAGAGGGTGATAAGACAACTAAAAATCTCAAATTAGACCTATAATAATCCCCTTGTTGATGTTATTAAGCAACGTCAGACAACTTCTTCTATTTTAGCATGACTTATTGAAGGCAATTTAAATTATAGCCTAACGACTATTTGAATTGTTAATATTATATTCAAATGAAGAGGCGCTTCATTTATGGCTGACATGAGAAGATGCAAATTCATTAGAAGACAATTAATATTTTATTATTAATTAATTCAAGCCGACTTAATTAATATCAAGAGTCATGTCTTCTTGGGCCGACCTATCTTATGAAGAGTCATGTCATTTCCTACAAATACAAGATGATAATCATTCATTTGGAAATAAATTTCATTCTTCATAATTCACATTCCTAGAGGGAGATCGCACTTTGCAACATATCTTCTAATTGAAGCAGTAGGTTGAATTCAAGGAGATTCATATCATTTGTGTATTCACATCTAGGAGAGGTGCTATTATTCATTGTATCAAATTCGGCCTTGTGTTGGGCCTGAGTTGTAAGCAGATTTTTGCTCTTATTCCTAAATATATGAGAGATATATTTGTTGGGTTTTTTTTCCCTCGATTTTGGAGGGTTTTCCTAGGGTATCTGGTTGTGTTCATTGTCTTATGTGTTGCATTTTTTGATTGCTTTCTTTTATGATCCTAAAACTAACATGGTATTAGAGTAGGTTTATGTAAGATCTGATCAGAATTTTTAAGCAGATTTTTTAATTGTTTTGGTCTAGGCAATAGCTATGGATGGTCTTTCAAATCTGACCTAGTGTCATTTGTGCGAATTAGTGTAAGAGGAAATCACAGGAGTTGAGAAAACTTCATTTGAGTAAAAGGAATTGAAGAGCACCCCAAATTTCATCTTTGTCAGTCAATTCATCATTGAAGGCGATACTTTAATTTATTTGGAGCCATTAGGAGCTGAAATTCACATAACCTATGGTCATTCATTTTGAGAGTCATCCTCAGTCGGTAGGGGTCGATGTCCTTCAAATCACATGGGTCCTATTACAGGGTCACAATTCATCATCACACTCTCCTCTGGCCATCCATTCTGGAAGATCCGTAGTAGTTGCAATTCGTCGGGTTGGTGATTGTTCGAACGCTTGTCTTGAAGACTTCAATTTGCAGTATTCTAAACATTGTTGAAATTTAGTTGCATTGGAAGCCTTAGTCGGGAATGAATGCTTAGTTATAGCGACCAAGGCATTGCAACCCTTTTCTTCTTGTATTTCATATCACAGTATTCTCTTGAGTGTCGTGGAGATTCTGATTATGAGTGTTATAATTCCAGAATTAGCGTCGCCTCTTTTCACCACTCCAGGAATATTCTATATTGCCAACTATCTTGATTCCAATTGGCGATATCTCTAGTTGGATATATGTTTGCTATGTTGGAGTATGATAGATATTATTCTATCTAATCCATAAATCTCTCCTATTTTAGAATCCATGAAAACCTGATATCAGGAGTTTCAAGTCATTTGGATGGGTCTATGTAGCTCTCGTGATGGGATTCGGTATCTCAGGAAACATAAGTGTGACCTGAAATAGCACTTAAGTACAACACTTAAGGAGTATTCAGATATCTATGATCTTGGTTGTAGGCGTCAATATGGACTAAGGTCAGGGAATTGAACATGTGATGATGATCAGCCTAATATCACTTGGAGAGTAACATCGATCTTGCTTGGAATTAGTAAGAGGCAATGCCACTGTTAAGGGCAGAGCAAATCAAGAAGTCCTATATCAGGAAAAGTGCAGACCTGAAAAGGAGATTTTGATTTCATCAAGATAAGTATTTGTTCTTTTGTTGTTTTTTATATTTCTATGTGAAACTCAGTCTGTTGAGTTGTATATATCTGCTAAAGTTTATGAGTGATGATCTTATCCATCTCTAACTCTCTAGGTGTTGCTAGTAAGTGTGTTGCATCCGTTTCACAATCCGATGGATTGCAGCTGAAAATGAAGTGCATCGTAAATTTGAACGGTCAAAGACCATGTTCAAATTTAACCCTACAAAGGTTTTGTGTTCAAGCATTGAAAATGGTGGACTGATCTAAGCACAAGAGCAATGTTCTATACCATGTCCAGTCATTGTATCCATCAAAATATTTAAAGAGATAAGTGTTCTTTGAAATCACCTTTCTAGGTTGAATTTATGTTTGGATCATGTGTGATTAGTAAAGAGAGATCATGATTTCTCTTGAATTGTGTTCACCAACATAAGATCCTTAAAGATTCAAATTATTTGTTGTAAGTTTTTGCTATAACCTGAAATGGTAAACTTTGTATGATATTTCTTTGGATAGTTATAAACTATTAGTAATCTCTCTCTAAAATGCTTCCAGGACATATCTAGGAACAAGAAGGTAGTGAGAGATTGCTTAAAATCTTGAGGCATCTTGTGAGGAAGTCATGTCACCCAAAGAAATGATCAAGCATGAATTCACAACTTGTAGCCATGGGACCGAGTTGATGGCTAGAGGGAGTTCACTTCCAGAATTTTTCTTTGCAATCTTTGAGGTAGGGATCAAGAGGGATTTTTGTGACTCACTGAAAAGAAATGAAGGTTGCAGTGTTGTAAGGCCAAGTGTTAAATCCTTGAAAGACCTCTTCAGTTGTTGAGATCAGAATTGCACAAGAAAATCATCTGGATTTGACATTGGTAGCTCCGCAAACCTATTCAAAATAGAGTGATTTGGGTTGACGTCGAGGAGGTCAATCCTGAACTCTCTACAATTTCAAAGGTGTGCACTGAAAAATATTCTCTAAGGGAAGCGTTGCAGGCAATCTTGGATGAAGAGGTCAGTAGGTTTTTGCAAGTACTTGAAGATTTAGAGGGAGCCTACTGAACCTGAAGAAGATGGTTGGGGTCTGTGATGATTTCCTAGTGGAGCAGGAAGCAATCTTCTATGGCACCGAGCACTGCAAAGGCAGAATATATTGCAGCATGTATGTTAGCTCGAGAAGCAGTGTGGCTTTGTAAGCTCCTTGCAATATTATTTGGGAAATCATTGGAGCCGACTATCATCCATTCTGATAATCAAAGATGTGAGAAGCTTTCTCTCATTCTAATGTTTCATGACAAAACTAAGCATGTGGAGATAAAATACCATTATATTAGAGATATGGTTGAGGTATATCAACACTAATGAGTAGACGATAGACATTCTCACCAAGCCTCTCTCTAGGATAAAATTTTGTGTACTTTTGAGTCAAGCTTGGTATGGTGGAGAATGAAGCCCTAGCTGAGAGGGAGTCTCAGTATTAGTGATCTTGCTAATGCATTTCTCTTTGAGAGAGATTCGAGGTGCAAGCCCTTGTTAATGAATTTCTCTTTGATATTTGAGGTGAAAGCCCTTATTTCCACCCTCTGGGAGAGCCATGGTGAACGTCACAGTGAGGTGACAACATCACATTGAGTGATGAGCACTTGTACATACCATACATGGGTGTAGCCATGATGGTTGATTTCACGATGAGGTGATATCTTTCCTTTCCACACATGGGTGTAGCCATTGTGGTTGACATCACGATGAGGTGATGTCTTATTCAACTAGAAGTATCCTCCCTAGCTGAGAGGGAGTGTTGATGTTATTAAGAAGCGTCAGGATACTACTTCCAGTTTAGCATGACTTATTGAAGGAAATTCAAATTATAGCCTAACAATTACAATTTAGTGATATTTGATTATATTTAATGAGGTTTTTTTGGTGGTTGATGTTAGTGTAAATAGAACCATTATCATACCTAGTTAACTAATCACCTTTTTAGGATTGACCAATTCACACCTAGATTAAGTTTACTTAGGTTTCTTTTTCTTTTGTCTCACTTCATATGGTTGAGACATGCGTGCTCATGACTTGAAACACCTATTGACACTTGCCTACCCACTTATAAAGTGAGGTCACAAGTGTCCCACCCATAGAGGGGTAGTCAGTCATTCAATCCTACCTTCTCACTTCCTCATCCTTTCTTATATAATTAAGGCTTGATCATTGTATTACATAATCTTCATTTATATTAATAGACATATTTTTGTGTTCATAGTTTCACTTGTGGAAGGTTATCAAATTCAAGCTCTTTGGTCTTGGCATTCTCCAACATGGTATCAAATCCATGAGAGCATGTTCCTTCTCGCATTGAGGTGAATCACACACATAGACCTATCAACAAAGAATCATAGAGACAAACGAACATCAGCATCATGCCTAGAAGGCCTGGGAAATAAAAAATACCTTTCATTTCATTAATTTTGATTATTTCATTTTTTGCACAATTTTTTTGGCCTTTGTACCTATTTTATGAAAAGTAAAATATCAAAAAAAAGTTAGTAGAGGGCCACTCTGCCCTCTACTCATCTTCTCATTATGGTAGATATTTCTCTCTGTTATCTCATGTTTTATTTGTGTAGCTTGAAGGGTTATCCCCTTTCTCTAGTTTGTGGGGTTTCTACATAGAGGTGAATTTTATTTGCATATTGGATTTCATGGTACTCTGGCCTCTTTGTAATCTGCAAGAATATTGGCCTCTTCGGCCTATTTTAAGGATTTCATGGTTTGTTTGTGTAGTTTGAAGGGTTATTCCCTTTCTCTAGTTTATGGGGTTTCTACATAGAGGTGAATTTTATTTGCATATTGGATTTGGTGTCAGATATTGCACTTGTTGTCTTTGAACACCCCTACACATCCTTGCAAGTGATTTTTTAGCCTATTGAATGGTTTGGTCTAAATATATTTTTTGGCCAAGGGTTTTTGCAAATATTTTACATATGAAGAGTCAACCTATAACGAAGATTAGACATTGGAGTGGAAAAATGTATTAACACAAGCTCCATCTTTATTGGCGGCCTCTCTAGCTTTCTGAGACTTTGGAATCGACCGTCTATCATTGAGGCCCACATCGCACCTACAGAGGGGTAGTCAGTCATTCAATCCTACCTTCTCACCTCATCATCCTTTCCTATATAAGCAAGGCTTGATCATTTTATTACACACTCTTCATTTTATATTGATAGACATACTATTGTGTTCATAGTTTCACTTGTGGAAGGTTATCAAATTTGAGCTCTTTGATCTTGGAATTCTCCAACATGGTATCACTTAGGTTTAAATTTATTTTTTCTCACTTAATATGGTTGAGACATGTGTCCTCATGAATTGAGACACCTATTGGCACTTGCTCACCCACTTGTCAAGTGAGCTCACAAGTGTCCCACCTATAGAGGGGTAATCAGTGATTTAATTCTACCTTCTCACCTCCTCATCCTTGCCTATATAAGCAAGGCTTGATCCTTGTATTACACACTCTTAATTTTATATTGATAGAAATATTATTGTGTTCATAGTTTCACTTGTGGAAGGGTATCAAATTTGAGCTCTCTGATCTTGGAATTCTCCAACAATCGAAAGGATTGAATATTTATTTTTGTATTTTATGATGGTGTTTTATGAAATTAACATTACATATTTAAGATCAAATTTAGTTTCTTTAAAGTGTAAGAAATTATTGAAATATATTTAAGTTCCTTTTTCTTAATTTGTCTTACTATATTCAACAATATTTACTTTACATAAAATATTATATTGAAGAAAATAAAGAAAAATAACAAAAGAAATATAAATTACAATTTAGTTGACCATAGCTAAAGTAAATTCCTCTTAGACTTTACGTGCACTGATTACTTCATGGGTAAAAGTTCAAAACTATGTCACACTTTCAGGTAACAAAGTAGTTTCATGTGAAACAATTTCACTCAAAATTGCTTAGCATAAAGAGTTTTGAGTGAAACCCTTTTGCTCAAAACTATTAAATAGCTATATTTATATTTCAAAATAAGAACAAGGTTGAATTTACATTCAATTTTTTGAGTAAAAAAAAATTAGTGAAAGTTTCCTAGTTGAAACACCTTCACCTAAATTTGTCTATGTGGTTGCCTATGTGACATCTCAACTCCTCTTTTAGGGAAAAATCAACAAAATTTGAACTTCAACTTCATATTTTTCCAACTAGAGGTACTTTCATGAAAATTTGAAAACACAATATTGTAAATCTTGGAGTCTAGAATATGATTTTATTTTTTGATATTTTGATTAGTTTTATTATGATTTTTTTTTAAATTACAAGTAGGTTATTAAATCAAATGATTAAAAAATCAAATAAAATTTAATGTCTCATAAAAAATATGACATTCTTATTTACTTTGACTTAAAATAATTATTAAGAGATACAAATTCATAGAAGACTAAAAATTTTTATGTGCACTAAATCTTTAAGTTATCTGTGGGGAAAAAATCAAAGATGTTTTTTGTGACGTTCCATTGACCTCACTTTTTAAAAAAACCAACAATTGAATTTTTTCTCTTAAATTTATTAAAAATATACATCCAACTAATTTTTTAAAAAATACAAATATTTATAAATATAAAATACATTAATAATTCTAAATTTCGTTAGTTTACATCGTTTTAAAATTCAAAACACAAATATTACTTTTAGGTGGCCCATGTTGAAAAATTGTAATTGTGTTAGTCATTCATTTATAAAAGTGTGACAAGTTCTAAACTTCTACCTTCATGTCTCCCATGATGTAGAAATTGGTCACTAATGTTTCATACCTACAAACATAAACTATATACTCTAGGTAGTAATGACTGTCAATAAAAATATCCCAATAATATTATTATGTTAAAAAATAAAACTACATAGTATATTTACATATTTTGATTGATTTGAAACTTCCAGTGTAAACGTATATATGCATACATATGTCAAAATATGTATATATAATTATGTAAAACATATACATAATTATAACACATAACTATATATATAGTTGTATAAACATATACAAAGTTGTATATACAAGTACACATAGTTGTAGACATGCCTCTACAACCACACAATTACATAGAGAATTATATATATTTTACAAGTTTACCATAGATATTTTATAATTGTATAGAACTATATGTTAGTTGTCTAAAAATGTAGAAAACTATATGTACAACTTTGACAACTTATATATTTTACAACTCCACATTTGCATAAAAAATTCCTTGTGAAGAAAAATCAGTAGGTTTTATTATTTAGAACTTTCTCACTTTCTAACATTTATTATGAATGAATAGGCTTATGCAAATTGGTGAAACTACCTAAAATTTAGAACCAAAATTGTAGGTGAAGGTTAGTTATTTTTAAGGAAAAGTGATATTACTTTCAGATATTCAATGCTCATTGAATGATATGTATGTGCACATTTACTCAACTCCCACTATATTGAAAAGATTAAACATGTATGTTGAATGAAAATAAAATATGCATGTATAGAAGCTTCTATTTTTTGACTTTGACCACCATAAATTTTTGGTTGTGATTTGATTATGGGAAAACATTTGATTCTAGACTATCTTGTGTTTCTTTGGTAAAAACATTTCATACATTAGCTTGTTCAATGTAAAAAAAATGATGTGCATTTGACCTAAATCTTGGTCATTTTTTTGTCTTTTTTTTTTTCTAGACTGTAGGAATCGGTCAGGTATTCGTCCCCCTATAAACTACAATGCAAATGGTAAAAAAAATTCACGTGGCTGGTGGCACTGGCATGACACACCCTCCGGTACCACAAGGATGGTGGGGAGACTAGACTGCATGACCTCTTTCCTGCAACAGGATGCTTTAGCCAATTGAGCTAAGCCCATCGTCTCATCTTGGTCATTCTTGTCAATAGTAAATGTTGAATTACCTTTTTATTAAAATTTAAAACACATACATGTAGCCAAGGTGAGCCCCAAGTCTCTTGCCTTGTCAATTATTTATAGTGTGGCATTGCTAACATGTCCGTAAAATTTGAGCAAAGTGTTCATTAATTTGGGAAATTCCACCTTGAATAAAACTTATGAGATCATATATCTACTACATAAAAAATTTAGTACTCATTCATTATGACATGCATTCAATATCTCATAAAACTAGTATCAAATGGAATTAGAATTTAAAATCTATTAGGCCATAGCTAAAGCCAAAGTAAATTTTCCTATATTGACTATTTTGTGACTCTTGTTTCATACAAAATAGTCTCTCATTTTTCATATGTACAAACATAAGGTATATAGTCTAGGTAGTAATGAATGTATACAAAAATATTTCAATAATGGTAATGTGTTAAAAAAATACTTCATAGAAGATCTCCAAGTTAAGTGGTGTATATAATGCACTTGTGTTAAAGAACACAAGTAAATAGTTTGATTTATAACTTACAAATCCAAACACATATGTATATGAATATAAAACAAAAAATGTGTATAATAATTGTATAAACACATATACACATGTTGAGAAAAGATATGTTGTTCACCTTGTATAATTTTTATAATGTAATATTAAGGTGTACTTGTGGTGTGTTTAGAGAATCTACGGATACATGCATCACATGGCTTAGATATTCTTGAGGCCACTTTATATGTTGTATGTAACATTGGGATAAATATTTAACGTAGGTTGCACATTGAAAAATTGTTCAATATTGAAAAACCTTAGTACCAAAAAGTGAATGAAAGGGACATGGTTTAGTAGGCTCGTGGTTTGAGAAATACATGGTTTATGTAATACCACTTGGTGGTTACGTGCAAGCTTATTTCTATTAAAGAAAGCACATAAGAAATTGTTGAGATTGGCTATCATAAAATTTTGTTTGTTGGCTAAGATTAATTGGGAATCTCTTGTAAATTGCATATATGAGGAGAGGGAGCATGGATTGGGATGTGTGGCTACATGATTCTCACTTTCTTGTTCACATGGAACATAACTAGGGAGATTTGATGTTACAAAAGGCTTGTATGGAGACTCGAAAAGTGTATTATAATATTTGTTCATGAAATAATATATTGAGTGTGTGAGTTTGGAGGCTAGGTTTTTCCTTCATGAGGGTTTTTCTAGGGTACACCTTGTGTTATCTTGATAGTATGGTTGTCTATTATTTTTCATTGTGTACTTTGAATACTTTTTTACATATTTTTCTCTCTTTGGATTATGTGAAAATAGTTTATCATGACATAATAGCTATATATGCATATATACAAATCTATGTATACAAGTATACACAGTTGTATACATACATATACAACTCTACATTTGCATAGAGAATTATATCTATTTGGGAAAATTTGTATAGATAAATATCACGTCAAAAATTTAACAAGAGTAAATATAAAATTTGTAAGTTACATTAGCACTATAAATAATATTTAGATCTTTGCATATTTGGAGAAAAATATGTGTGTAGAAGTATTTATTGATGGATAAATAGTTGTAAATATAATCTATAAATACTTAAAAGTGTAAACTCTAGAACTTGTAGTTTTCCACATAGAACAATATACAAATATGAAAAATATAAATTTGATATCAAGTATACACATATATATAGTTTTATATACACATTCCCTCATATAGATGGCTATATACACATATAAAACTATAATATGGTAATACAGAGAAAACCATTGTTTACACAACCCTACATAAATTTGGAAGCTCAAAAAGAAAATAAACAAATGCATGACCATTGTGACCATTTGTGCTATTTTTGATCATCTAATCGATACCATCATTGTAAGAGAATATTTAGAGTCAACAGAGGCTTTGGTCTCCATCAAATCTCAAAATAACAAGTATCAAAAGGGTCATGTATAGTCAAAATGGAACTATGGGGTATAGTCTGGTGTGGGAGTTTTCCATCACCTTTTTCCCTATGGAGCATGGACATTCGATCCATTAGGCTTTAAATTCTCTAAGATCATTGATTTTTGCATTACATTCCTCTTGCAACAAAATGAGATTGGGATATGGGTCAAATGATGAGATTATAACTATAGTCCAAGAGGGTAATTTGACAATAAAATGCATATAAGAGATCAAAGGTCTTGACTTATCAACAACAAATATAATCAAAGGAGGTCAAAAAAGGAAATGAACAAAAAGAGGTGCAAATATATAGTTGTAGTTGAAGGAGGTTGTTACCTGAAATGCAATCTATTTGTTAGTAGTAATTGTGAAAAATGTTCCACATCCATGATTTTGATTGTACATCGAAGACATCAGAAGTAATAGAGAAATTGCCTTTGCACGAAGGACACTATAAAGGCATTGAATAAGATGCCTCTATTTGGAGGACACTACATTTGTCACAAGAGAATGAAGATGGAAAAATAACGATCTTGCAAATTAGGTTTAGAGTAAATGTAAAGCTTGAAATGGCATAGATATATATATATTTAGTGGGTATGAAAAATATATAAAATATGGCTTGAAGTTTTATATAATGTAACATATTAAACTTCAGATAATACACTGTGGCTTGTATAATGTGATATGACTTCTAATAAGGATATTTAAAATACACTGTCATGTGATATATGAGGGATGTTCATGTACACATCCATTTATGTAGATTTGTAAGTGTCAAGTGAAAATTTGTGAAAGTTTTAGTAATGATCATAATATACAATTATTGAGACCATCTATGTATGAATTTTGACTAGAAATTTTAAATGACCGCTTAAATACCTACATCCATATAACGATTCATCATACAATTCTTATTACTACTTTAAAAAACTCAAACAATAACTTTAAACTCATATATCCTGTATGACCTTGAAATACTACTACTAATTGGTGTGTTCAATCAAGGTACTAAATTCTAGAGCCACCCAACTTCACTAAAATCTCATTTTCATACTTTTGTAAGAAAACTGGATTTATGTTTCATCCGTAGAACATCTGGTGCCCTAACATAGGAATAGTAGCTATTCTTTTAGCTTCCTCTCTATCTCGTTGCTTCCCAATGATGAAACTGCAGCAAATGATAGAATCAAACCGACACTACCAATTCTGTAACTGCCATCTGTTGAATCTGCACCACCCACTGAACAAAACCAGTAGTTGGCAATGACGCAATCACCATGTCACATCAACAATTGCCATTGACAATGACTAAGACACAGTCGCCACCCTACTATGTGTGGTGGTGATGGCTTTGCCATTGTCTAAGAATAACTTAGTTTACAAATCTGATTCTAGTTTACAAATCTGGTTCTAATTTACAAATCTGATTCTAATCAACTTTTGGTTGGTTGATTGATTAGTTCTATCTTTGATTCTTATACATCAACTGATGTGTTGTTTATGGATTAAGCAATATAACGTTAAACAATAATAAAAAGATTGGATAGAATGGAGTTTCAAAAGCATTATAGTTATCAATACAACTTTTATCTTTATTTTGAAAGTATTTTCACTTGTTCCTACAATGTCAATCTGTTCAACTATTTCAGTGTCTACTAAGGCAAGAAAAAGGAGAATCACTGAGAATCAAAATTTGATATTGACAGTGCATGTAAGAGAGCAAATGTAATAATATAAACATATGTTTAAAACCAGTACAATATTGACTATAAATTGATCTAACCTTGTGTTTTCTAAATGGCATTGATTGCAAACTGACTTTATCCTACCTTTCACAAATATTCAGACAAAGAATAATTATGAAATTTGGCAAAGCATGTAAGAAAACAAAAGCAATGATGATAGGAGCATATATTTCAACCTGTACAACATTGACAATAAGCAGATAAAACTTTGCTTTTTTTCTGAAAGTCAAAATAATTTTAAGGTGATTACAGTAAATATACAATTGCTAAACTTTAGAATTAGAGATTTAGAGTGAGTCTTATGGATGGATTTCTTAAAACTTTTAGAGATTTTTTAGGAATATTATAAAGTAGGTGGTCTCATAAATTTTGTAGTGCAGTTTTAGTTTAAAAATTTAAGTATTGAAATTTATAAAAGTTGGTGGTCTCATGAATTTTATTATTTTGCATATTCAATTCAATAGAATAAATGAATATAAAATAATAATAATAAATTTGATGAGGATTTAAAAATTCAGATTGACAAATACTCAAAAAAATTTAAGTTGGTGGGACAATTTTAATTACACCCCAAATACACCTGCTCAAATCTTCAAACTAGAAAGTAGGGGGTTGTTATAATTCAAAGAAAGATTCTAATAAACCTATAGATTTTTTTTTTTTGCTCCATGGGACCTCTTGCTCCTTCAAAATAGATCCCCAAACCCCCCATACCCAACCTTAGGCTGAGGTCCCATTAAAAAATCTCAGTGAAAGCTGCTCAGACCATTTAGAAATATTCTAAAACAAGTTGTCTCATGAATTTAGTACTGCAATTCAGCTTAAAAGCTTAAGGCTCATATGGAGGAGGGCTTTTTAAAAGAATTCATTCAAGTGGATGGTTTCATGAATTTTGTAGCTTAGTTTAAGCTTAAAAGTTTAAAGCTCTTAAATTTATGGAAGTTGGGGGTCTCATGACTTTTATCATTTTGGATATTCAATTTAGTAGAGTAAATAAATATAAATAATTAAAAAATTATCCGTGGAAATATAAAAACTCCTTATGATTGACAAGTGACCTATAGGATAATATTAAATTTACTCTTGTACCATTTTTCTTTTTACTTCATATAACCCCTTGCTCCTTCAAAATAAATCTTGAAGGACCCCAAGGAACCTTGCCCTAAACTCCAAAATTTAGGTAAGATGGTAGTCCCATGAATTTTAATTTTATTTCAATTTAGTGGAATAAATAAATATAAAATAATTAAATAATTAATAGGTGAAAATATAAAAACGCCATAGAAAAAAAATCTAAGTTGTTGGGGCAATTTCTAACCTCATGTTTTCATGTGGTTGCTTAAATGTGTTTTATGCTTAAGTTTGAGCATACTTTGAAATATTTTCCTATTTTAATGGACTGACTACTATTAAGAAATTGAAAATAAACTATGAAAAAAAGGGGGGCATATTGCCAAAAATTCATGTGCCTCCACTAATTTCTTTCCCTATTTTTAATATTTGATTCCAATTTTCTTTCTTTTTTCCAATTTTTATGTGCACAAATTATTAATATTATAAATATAAATGTAAGATGATTACTTAAAAATAAACAAAAAATATAAATATTCATGGGTCATCAACTCCAAAAATAATTCCTAAATACGCTAAGAAGAATAAACTAGATAATCGCATAGGGACCTACCCTAACCCACCCCAATTTCACCGACTTAAATTTGTAGTTCTAAGAAGTAGGGTCTGCTAATTCCAATTAATCTTGTAGATTTGTTTTCTTCATAAGATCCTCTACTCCTTGAAAATAGATCTTGAAGCCCCATGAGACCCCACCCTTATCTAACAATAACAAATACCACTAATTTAATTTTTAATGCTTATCTAAGCATTTGCAACAATTATGGCTTCAACTTTGACAACCAGCTTGAGTCTCCCATTTGGATTGCATTGTGTCAAACCTAAATCTTGTTTGACTACCTTTCGGCTAAAAGGAATGGAGGACTAATTGATTTGCTGCCTAATCAAGAAGGTTATAGTTTGAAAGAGCGGTTTCTTTCTCTATTTATTGAGCCTAGACAAGTTGTAGCATTTCTTGATTGATTTGGAAACAAAATTATAAATGGAATTCAATAATTTCAATTTCAAAAGGTTTAAGAAAAATTAATAACTTTTGTAAATATTTTAAAAAATATTCATAACAAATAAAATGTATATAAATATATTTAATTGTAAAATTAAATTATAATATTTTGATTTAGTTTTATCTTATAATTTATGTTCTTTATTTTTGATTGGGGGTGTTATTTTTTAAGGTTTATAAATGAGAAAAAAAATCACAAATTGGAAGAAGTTTGTGTATAAAAATAACTTCTATTATTTGAGCTGCAAAGTTAAAAATTGAAACTATTGCATTTGGCACAACCTTTAAAAAAAAATCAATAATTTGTCCATTTTTCAAATAAAATTTTGAATTTTTGATATACAATTGTACTTTTTAAAGAAGTATTTAAACAATTGAAAAAGTTGGTTTGATCTTAGACTTGTTACAATTTTTGAATAAATCATGTCTTGAAAATATTGCAAGATGTTTTTTAAAATCATCTTTACTTCTAATTCATGATCAATTGCATTTTTTTTTAATTTTTGGTTCAAGGGGTTGTAGTCCCATGAAAATAAGAGTATTATAAATGATTAAAAATGAATAAATATATATGGTCTTATATGTGATTATATATGGCATGAACTTTTATAAAAAATTAAGGTGGGGTTTTTGACAGGGCTCTAACCTTTTTGTACAAAACAAGTAAGATAGATCATAAAGTTCAAGAAGGACAAGAGCTCACAACAAAAAGACTAGTAAACATTAGTAGAAAGTTGAAGCTTCAACCAAGGAGTTGATCACTACAAACAAAGGGAAAACAACCCAAGGAAAAACCTTATCAAGGCAATTCAAAGTCAAAACATTCCAAGGAGCCTTGAACAAACTCTTTCATCCTAGCCTTAGAGCAAACTTTCTTAGCAATCTTCCTAAATTCATAATCTCTATTGAATAAAAGGGACAATTTTACAGATTCCATCACCCTTTTTTGAAGGAAATCTCTATGTGACATTCAATAGTGTAGAAATATCATGGTTATCTAAACCCCTCCCTTCATCTTTTTCTCTCTCCCTATAAATATCCTTTAGCATATCATTTGAAAGGGTCTTGTCTTACTCAATAATTGGAGGTTGACATGGTGTTGCTACAACCTTTTCCCTCCAAATAGAATGCACTCTCCTAATGCTAGGACATCTTGCAATAACATGACTAGTTTTGAGGCAACCATGACAAACCAAAGCCTCAAAGACAATTCATTTCAACCAATCACATAGCTTGGAGGATAGTGTGGTCATTGAAGGAAGAACCTTGTCCACCTCCACAATTGTAGAGGATCTAGTGAGCAAAAATCTTTTCTTCAATTCAGTGGACCACGTTCATAGCCAAAAATTAGTCAAATGATATAAAAATTAAAAAAACTTGTTATCTAACTTTTTTTCTGTAATGAAAATGTTTAGTCAACCTCTTATAGCACTTTTTGTTAGCTTTGATCAAACTTAAAGTGTTTGCAACCTTTTTCTACTAAAACAAACCTTTGTTTTCCATTAAGAATTGAACATGTGCTCATTTGTTTCGTAATTTTCTTTGACAATGTAGCAAGCTACCTTAGCGAATTTCATGTCATTATGGTGGATGAATTATTTTCAAGAAAGACAAAAAAAATATTATCTCCAATGCATGTGACTTTGCATGCCCGAACACATTCTTTTTCTAAGTTCTAACCATTTCAACTCAAGTTTGTGCCCTATTATGATCAATTATTTTAAGAAATTTTTAGTTTCCATCTAATAACCTAAACCTAATCTTTCTTTCCTTGGCATACTTGTTTTTCAATCATTAGAGGGGTATAATTTTTAATTTTTATCTTTTCCATATTAGAGTACAATCTCTTCAAGCCATTTATTTCAATGATTCTAACAAAATTTGTCCTCCATTCACCATTGAAAAGCTCCACAAGTTGAAGGAAAAGGAAGGAAAGCTTCAACTAAATTTTAAAAGGCATTATTGTCAAGCGTTAAATCCACTCCACATCTAAGATAAATATGATTCCAATTGTACATGTTTTAATGTATGCTTGTTTTATTTTAAAGTAGTTGCATTTGGTCAATTAGATTATTTGTATGTTGGGATTAAGGTGTCTCAACCTTTGGAGTCCTAGCATTTATTTGGTAATTATTTATTTAATTTATATTATGTTTTATTTGTCTATGTTAATTAATTTTATGTGCACCTGATGATGTCACTTGTTAGAGTGGCAAGTTGAGTTGTCTTCAAAAATGTGAAGTGGAATGGGTGACATGAATACTATCTTTTTAGCAGGTAGGCATCCCACTTTGCATGAGTTGACTAAATTCATTGGTGATAGTTAACTCATGTCATATCGTTAGCTAGTAGTGATAGATTATATTTTGAGGAGTGAATTTTAGAAGTTGTCAAGACAAGTGGAGTTGTGCATGTAGGTGCATTACATACAATGTTTCAGTTTGCACGTTGCATGTGCCTTACATGTTGAGAAGACTAAAACTGACATAGCAAGTGGCAGATTAGACTTGTGCAAGTTTTTCCTTTTGTAATTGCATGCATAGATAATGAATGTGGAGTTGAAACATGGCAATCTTTGGCTCTTATCTCAATTGTCTATAAATATAAGCTCTATTAGTGCATTTTATAATGATAGGTTGAATATTTTTTGAGATGCCATTATTCTACTGAAATTACTCTATGGTTTTGTTTTTTTGTGATAATTCTTCAAAAGCATTAGCTTTGTTATTGTATTGTAACTCTTTGTTGTTGAATAATATAATTGAGCTAGGTGTTTGGGTTCAACAAATCATGTTTGATGATTTCCTAGTGTTTTGTTGTCACTGTCACATCCTTGGGAATGCTTATTTTGGGTGTAGAACCTCTAAAGGAAGGAAACTTTACAAAATGCATAAGGATCTGGTAGAGCCTTGTTTACCTCAAGGTTTAGTTGAGGCTCCTTTTGGGCATAAAGGAGGGGTAGTTAGTCCTCTTGTGGGTATGACTAATTTAGATTGTTCTATTGAGAGAAGTTTGGTGGAGGTTGGTAGAGAGAACGTTCCTATTAGGAATGGCTTGGTTGGTGTTCATGCCCTCCACCCTTATCTTGGATTGCAAAGTTCACCCCCAAAAATGGCTTTTAATAAAGAAAATATGAAGAAGATTCAAGCCGATAAGAATTCTAGGGACCCTCTATTCCCTTCAGTCTCAAGTTGGGCAACTAAGAATGTGAACTCTACTAAAAAGGAACTAGGTATGTTCATGGCAAAGGATAAGGTTGTTGGTAAGACACAAAGTGATCTAAAGTATGTTGGATTTAAGTCATGAAATGCTAGATTTGCTAGTGTTTTGGGGTAGTTAGCCATAGACATTCTACCTTGCCCCTATTGGTGGAGTGTTGTTAATTTAATGTTGTTTTGCTAACTTTCAACTCTATGTTCCTTCTTCTTCTATGTATATATATAGAAACTAGAGGATGTGACTAAAAGAGGGTGAGGACCTTGTCTTCCTATTGGAGTTTCTTGGGGACTAGTTCTTTGCTTGAGATAGTGAGTGTTATTAAAATCAAAGTATTTATCCTTGACTTCTCACTTCTTGACATACATGGGGATAACATGGTGAAGTTGAAAAGTAAGAAACTAAAATGGAGTTAGATTTCAAATCCCATGAAGAGGAGCCCCTATACTAAGTAATTGAAAATTTTGTGCAGTGGAGGGAGTTAACCAAGGACTAACAACCTATTAGAAGTTATAACTACTTGTCTCTGTTCAATATAGTTGTGTTAATTTTGTGCCTAGTTTTTCTCATAGGCTTTTTCCTTTGCTTGGCATCCTTTGGTCATATTCTCTTAGGGGGTTTTGTTAATTTTATTTATAACTCCATGGGATAACTTGCTTGGGTGGGCATTATAATTGTGGCTTTGCTTTGTAAAATACAATATTTTTCTATGTCATAGACAATGATTATATGTTATTAATCTTTTATGCATGGGCAAAGGCCCCATTGAGAACCCTTAATTTATCTTTAAAAAATGATGTAGATGGTTCTTACATTTAAAACCATCAAACCATCTAGACAATCAACAAAATGACTAACACTATCAACTCCTACCGCAACCACAATAATAAATTGCACCTCATCCATACAACATGAACGATTGTTTGTGAGTCAAATTTTTTATCACAATATATGAAGAACATTTCAAAGTAGGATACCACCCAAAAAAAAAGTGAAGTTATAGTATATATAAATATAATCACTAGGGGGTGAATGCAAAGTTTTGTGGTAATGTTGAGGCTGGTAAGGTGTTGCACTCTTCAATCACCTTATCCTCTAAGCTAGGTGTTTGGGTGCAACGGATCATGTTCAAGGATTTCCTGGTGTTTTATCACCATTTCCACAACCCTAGCCATGCTTCTCCCAGGTGTACAAGCTCTAGTGGAAGGAAAAGTTTAAAAATGCATAAGGATACAGAAAAGCCTTATTTACCTTAGGGTTTAGTTGAGGGTCCCTTTGGGCATAGAGGATGGGTACTTAGCACTCTTGTAAACATGACTAATTCAAATGACCCTATTGAGAGAAGATTGGAAGAGATTGGTAGGGAAAAAATTGCCTATTAGGAATGGCCTAGCTAGGGTTCATGCTCTCCACCCTTCTCTTGGGATGCAAAGTTTTCTCCCCAAAATGGCTTCTAATAATGAGAACATGAAGAAGGTTCAAGCCAAGAAGCATTCTAGGGACCCTCTATTCACTTCAATCTCAAGTTGGGACTAAGGATAAAAACTCTGCCAAAAAGGTGTTGAACAAGACAACTGAGAGGGGGGGAGAATCAGTTGTAGCAATTTTAAACTTCAAAACCCTCAACAAAATTTAGAATTATATGATTCACAACCCTTACTCTATAAATGTATTTAATCATTAAGTGCAGAAACATAATCTAAAAGTAATATAAAACCATACACACAATAACACCATATTTACATGGAAAACCCAATGAGGGAAAAACCATGGTAAGAATTAGCTCACAATATAAAGAATTCCAAAACCGCATACAAAGGCTCATTGCTAGAAAGGCTCACTGCCAAAACATGACTCACTATTTAAAACAGGACTCACTGTCCAAAACAAGACTCGCTGTCCAATGAGGGCTCACTACCACAAAATTACAAAGAAGATAGAAGAGGATTTTTATAGAGAGAAAACTATCTCAATGCAACAGAGATTCCACCACAATTTTCTCACACACTTGCAAATATGCTTGAAAGATAAAGTACAACTCACTGCCTTCAGGAACTCAACACTTGAAATTCACACTATTTTTTTCAAACTCGCATCACACACTATCTTGCATCTATCTATCATCTATCTTTCCATTCACCAACATCTCAACTTGTATTTATATTGTCTTCAACCTTGAAACCCATCCAAGGTCAGCCATACACCATTTGTATTTACAAATTCAAATTAGGTTGGCACCAAAATATTCTATGGTGGAATTATAATGAGGGTGACCCATACATATACTTAATGAGGACCTAAATGAGTACCAACATGCCTCAAAACATTTTTATGATCTTCGTAAGTAGTGTTTAATACAAGGTCAACCAACACCTATGTAAAACACATAAAGCAATTAATCACACGCATCCTTAACATGATCCAATCTTTCCAAAGAAAAAACTTCACTTAAAAACAACCTTATCAACTTATTCTCATAACAACAAGTCATGAAACCAAAACTCAAAGAAATCCAGAGCAACTACATTTCTCCCAGACCACAACCAGATACACCGAAATGCACAATTCACATACTGGTGAAGATATCTCGCACTGTACAACAATCCAAAAGCCAAAATTCTAGATATAACAACTACCAACAATCATAAACAATATATTAGAACCGCACAAGAATAGAAGCAATACATAGCACATCTTGGAGCATACACTAAATACCTACATGAAATTGTTTTCCATATATATCAAATTTTCTCAAAAGCACTTGGAACCCAAGTATTAGAGACATCATTTCAATACATACTTCACTTCTAACACACCTCCAGACATAGCAACATAAGGATAACTCCATATACTCACAACATCTCAACTATGCACGTACAACCTGCAAACGTTTTTTATTACAATTTTCTCAATATCCTCGACATATACAATTAATAACCAATTTTCATACATATAGTTGACATCAATGAAAACAACAACTAGTTGACATCAATGACACACCTTCATACTTGCAACAATCTCCCCCTTTGTCATTTATGGCAACACATGATGTGAAAAACCATCAAAGACAACACAACAGTTTTGAACCAACAATTTCTTATTTTCTTTTACTTTCTCTCCCCCTGTGTAGATAAAAAAATTCACACAATAATTTCTCCCCCTTTGACATAAATGGCAAAGACAAAAGATATTTTACATTGTTCTCCCCCTTTGACACCAAGAACATTACCAGTACTAAATACCCCCCCTTAGGAGTACACCCAATCAACTCCACAATGAAAGCATATGATACTACCTACTCCCCCTGAGAGGTAGCCACCAAACATTAGTCCAAAAGAAAGAGAGATCCATAGATCCACTAGACTGATGCATCTCCATATGCATCTAGTTCAAGAAAGGAGGGGCAATAACCCTTAACTTCTCTCAAAGATACTCAAAAGTATCTTTAGGAAGAGCCTTAGTAAATATGTCAGCAATCTAATCCTTTGTAGGTACATACTCAAGCTTTACTTCCTTCTCCATAACCTTCTCCCTCAAAAAGTGATACCTGATAGATATGTGTTTTTTCCTTGAGTGCATCACTGGATTCTTTGAGATGTTAATTGCACTTGTATTATCATAGAAAATAGAGATGGGATCATCATACATTACTCGGATATCCTTGAATGTCTGTCGCATCCACAAAACTTGTGTATAGCAAGATGTTGCAGCAATATACTCAGCCTCTGCAATGGATAAGGAAAATGAATCTTTCTTTTAGCTTAACCATGATACCAATCTGCATCCAAGAAAGAATGTGCCACCACTTGTACTTTTCCTATCATCAGTGCAGCCTGCCCAATCTACATCTATATAAGCACTTAGTGTGAAATCAATATCCTTAGGATACCATAAGCCATAATCCGGAGTTCCATTTAGATATATGAATATCCTTTTGACAATTGTAATATGTGTTTCTTTAGGATCTTCTTGAAATCTAGCCACAAGACAAACTGCATGTATGATATTTGGTCTGGTAGCAGTTAAATACAACAATCCTCCAATCATTGATTTGTATTTGCTCTGATCAGCCTTAAGTGAATCATCATTCTTACTCAATTTGTAGCCAATTACCATAGGAGTGCATACTGGTTTGGAACCATCTATCCCAAATTTCTTCAACATTTCTTTTGCATACTTTGATTGTGAAATAAAAATCCCTTTGTTTGTTTGATTGATTTGTAGTCCAAGGAAGAAATTCATCTCACCAAACATAGACATCTCCAACTCTTTTTGCATTTCTTCGGCAAACATCTTACACATAGTTTCATTTCCTCCAAAGATAATAATGTCATCCACATACACAACTACTATTAAGATCTTGTCATCTTCAATCTTAAAATATAAATTGCTATCCATCGTACCTTTGTTGAAACCTTGTTGAATCAAATATTTTTCCAATCTTGCATACCAAGCTTTAAGAGCTTGCTTCAAACCATATAAAGCCTTTTTCAATCTACAAACCATATCCGGTTGATCTGACAACTAGAATCCTTTCGGTTGTTCCATGTAAACTTCTTCTTCTAACTCACTATTCAGAAATGTTGACTTCATATCCATTTGGTAAACTTTAAAATCCTTGTGAACAACAAATTCCAAAATTATTTTGATAGCTTCCATTCTAGCCACCGAAGAAAATGTCTCCTGAAAATCTATACCTTCCACTTGTGAGTAGCCTTTACACACAAGTCTTGTTTTGTTTTTTACCACTTCTCCATTCTCATTCAATTTTTTTTCTGAAAACCCACTTCCAATTATGTTCTTGTTTGTTGGTTTAGGAACCAGTTGCCAAGTTTGATTTTTATCAATTTGCATAAGTTCCTCTTTCATTGCTTTCATCTAATGTTCATCTTTACATGCCTCACTAACTATCTTAGGCTCAACGTAAAAAAATAAGCAATAATTTACATCAACTTCAGCAGCTCTGCTTCTAATCAATACACTTTTCCTCTTGTCTCCAATGATCTGATCTTCTGAATGATTCTTTTGCACGTACTTTGGGGTTTTAGGAACCTTTTATGGAGCTTCTTCTTTTTCATTCTTTTTTTCTTGTTCTACAACTTCTACTTCTCTACAATCAGGTTCATCTGATACATATCCATCAACTTCAATTGATTTTTTCAATGTTTCATCAACCTTGACATTTGTATTTTCTACAACCTTTCTTAGCCTTTTACTAGAACATCTATAAACTTTTTTTTCTAGTAGAGTATCCAAAGAAAATACCCTCATCACATCTAGCATCAAACTTTCCTAGATTTTATTCATCTTTTATGATATAACATTTTCTTCCAAATACCTTGAAATACTTGATAGTAGGAATCATTCCACACCATAGCTCATAGGGGGTCTTGGTGTTGTTAGCTTTTGCTTGAACTTGGTTGAATACATAAACATCAGTGTGAATTGCTTCTTTCTAGTAAACTTCCGATAGACCTGTCTCAGTTATCATTGATCTAGCAGCTGCTTGAATTGTCATGTTCTTTTTTCAACAACTCCATTATGTTGAGGAGTTCTAAGAGCAAACAATTTTTTTCTTATTCCATGGGCTTCACAAAACATGAATTCACCACCTCTGTCGGACCTCAAACATTTTATTTTTAAATTTTTTTCATTCTCAACCATTGTCTTAAATGCCTTGAATTTGTCTAATGCATCAGATTTCTCTCTAAGAAAAATAACCCATGTCATCCTAGAGTAATCATCAATCAAAGGCATAAAATATTTGTCACCTTGTAGATTTCTCACCCTTGTAGGACCACAAAGATCTATATGAATCAAATCCAATAGTCCGATAGTAGATTGTTCCTTTGATCTAAAGTTGTTTCTATCTTTCTTTCCAAACTAGCAATTTTTGCAAACTACATTAACAGGTTTTGTAATTCTTGGTAAATCTCACAGCTTGAATTGCACTTATTCTCACCATGTTATCAAAATTCATGACACATCCTTCGGTGCCATGGCCAACTGTCGTTAATCCAAGACAAAGCAATGTCCATCGACACCTTTAAGTTGATAGATGTTTCCTTCAGCCTTCTTACCAACAGCAATCACAGTTTCATGCCCTTTTTGATTTCACATTTTTCATCATCGAACACAAGATTGTATCCCTTTTTACACATTTGTTCAACACTCAAGAGATTGTGTCTCAAACCCTTAACATAGTAGACACCATTAGTATTATGCTTGCCATCAAAACTGATTGAACCTATCTCACAGATCTTAGCACCAAAATCATCTCCAAACTTAACTAAGCCTCCATCATATTTCTTAAGTTTAACAAACTTACTTTTGTCACTAGTCATGAGATTTGAGCAACCACTATCAATGACCCAGTAATTCTCTTCTTGTTTAGCATAAAGAGCAGAGACCACAGGACCTTCAACTTTCTCCGAAGCACTTTCCTTCGCACATCTTCCAATGTTAGCAGTAGTAGATTCATCTTTTAAAACTAGGAACAAGCATTCATTATCATCAAAATCTCCATAATCAGACTCATCATTAGAAATGTTAAAATATTCATTGACATAATATACTTTTTTGATCATCTTTCCTTTATTTTCTTTATCTTGTTTATGTTTATTTCTTTGAGCTCTTTTTGGACATCTCGAAGCATAATGACCTATTCCTCCACAGCTAAAACATTTAAATGGTAATTTACCTTGATACTTACTAGAGCCCTTTTTCATTCTTCTTACAAAATTTGCTTCCACTTTATCAAGATTGTCTTCACCCAGATCTTCCAATTTTGTAGCCTTGAATGCAGTTTATGTCTTTATTCCATTTTTCAACCCAAGCTTTCTCATTTCAAATGAAGTTGAGTACCAATCAACTGATCTTTAGTATAAGTATTATAGTCCACAATTTCCTCTATAGCAGATACCTTTTCACTGTATATATCAAAGGCTCACTACGAGAAAGGCTCACTACCAAAATATGACTCACTATCCAAAACAAGACTCATTGTCCAATGAGGGCTCACTACCACATAATTACAAAGAAGATAGAAAAGGATTGTTACAGAGAGAAAACTATCTCAATGCAACAAAGATTCCACCACAATACGCTCACATACTTGCAAGCATGCTTGAAAGATAGAATACACCTTCAACTCACTGCCTTCAGGAACTCAACACTTGAATTTCGCTCTGATATATTCAAACTCACATCACACACACTATCTCACATCTATCTTTCATCTATCTTGCCATTCACCAACATCTCAACTTGTATTTATATCATCTTCAACCTTGAAACCCATCCAAGATCGACCACACACCATTTGTATTTACAAATTCAAATTAGATCGACGCCAAAACATTCTACAGTGAAATTAAAATGAAGGCAACCCAAACATATAATTAATGAGGACCTAAATAAGTCCCAACATGCCTCGACACACTTCTATGATCTTCGTAAGTAGTGTTTAACACAAAGTCAACCAACACCCGTGTAGAACACAAAAACAATTAAACACATGCATCCTTAACACAATCCAATCTTTTTGGACAACAAACTTCACTTGAACACAACCTCATCAACTTATTCTCAAAACTGCAAGTTATGAAACCAAAATTCAGAAAAATCCGAAACAACTACATTTCTCCCAAGCCATAGATACACTAAAATGCACAATTCACATATTGGTGAAGATATCTCGCATTGTACAACGATCTAGAAGCCAAAATTCAGAGAAATTCGAAACAACTACATTTCTCCCAAGCCATAGATACACCGAAATGCACAATTCACATATTGGTGAAGATATCTCGCATTGTACAACGATCTAGAAGCCAAAATTTTGGATATAGCAACTACCAACAATCATGAACAATATGTTAGAACCACACAAACATAGAAGCAATACATAGCACGTCCCGAAGCATACACTGAATACTTGCATGACATTGTTTTCTCTATATATCAAATTTTCTCAAAAGCACTTGGAACCCAAGTACCAGAGACATCATTCTAGCACATACTTCACTTCTAACACACCTTCAAACATAGCATCATAAGGATAACTCCATGTACTCACAACATTTCAACTATGGATGTACAACCTACAAACCTTCTTTATTACAATTTTCTCAATATCCTCAACATATACAATTAATAACCAACTTCCATACACATAGTTGACATCAATGACAACACTTTCTTACTTGCAACAAAAAGATCTAGGTTTGTCCATGGCAAAGGATAAGGTTGTTGGTAAGATACAAAGTGCCCTAAAGCATTTTGGATTCAAGTCATTGTGAAATGCTACATCTATTGGTGTTTTGGGGTAGTTACGTCCATTTGTTCTACCTTCCCAAGTTGGTGGAGCGTTGTTGATTTGATATTCTTTTGCTGACTTTCAACTATATGTTACTTCTTGTTGTCCTATGTCAATATAATGTCATCTTTATTGTCTCTTTGATGATCTATGTAAAAAGGTGGAGCCCTTTCAAAATCTCTATTGTCTCTTTAATGGTCTTTGTAAAAGGATGGAGCCCTTTCAAAATCTCATTCATAGCTCTAGCCAAAAGTGTTTACCCTATATAAAATATCATTAGGTGATGTTACTGAAAAAGGGGGTTGAGATCCTTGTCTCCTTGCTGGAGTTTCTTGGGGACAAGTTCTTTATTTGAGATATTGAATGCTATTAAAATCAATGTATCCTTGACTTTTCACTTCTTGACATTCATGGGGATAACAGTGTGAAGTTGAAAAGTAAGGAACTATAATGGAGTTAGATTTCACATCCCATGTAAAGGAGCCCCTGTACCAAGTAATTGAAATGTTGTGGAGGGAGCTGACCAAGAATTGATTGCCTGTTAGAAGTTATAACTACTTGTCTTTGTGCCCAGTTTTGTTCATAGGCTTCTACCTCTGTTTAGAATCCTTTGGTCATGCTCTTATGGAGGGTTTTGGAATTAATGTTATTTTGAACCGTGTAGGGTAACTTGCTCGGGTGGGCATTATTATTGTGGCTTTGCTCTGTAGAAAATAAGTATTTAGCTATGATAGACAATACTATATACGCTTTTCAAGCTTTTATGCATGGGCGAAGGCCGCATTGAGATATCCAAAAAACGATGCAAAGGGTTCTTACATCTAAAAACATCATACTTCCTTCCATATCACACGCCCTGTTTAGAAGTCAATGTGTTTTGTTTTTCCAAGTAGACAGGCCAAACTTTTTGAGTATTTGCAGATAACAGTTTTTCATATGTAATTTCATTGGAAAAAAATTCCGAGTCAAAATTACCTGCACTTTGACCATCCCATCTTTTAATAATGTAACAATGCTTCCTGCCAAAAAAACAAAAAATATCTAAAATGCATTGTTTTCTTCAGTAGTTTGAGAGTTGTGTGTGAACCATATTCATACTTTGGCCACAATACAGCAACACTGGTTTATTAAAAATTTCATTATACAATAAAATTATTTCCACAAAAAGAAACAGACGAATTCATCAGTCCCATTACTCAGAATCCATAATTTGATAATCCCAGTTGACATTCTTTATCTTCTATTTGTCTTCGAGGCTGTGTAGGCATATTCTAACTTGTCCTTATAATAATGTGTACCAACTAGGTTATGCAAAAAAGTTAAGTTGGAGAATTTGCCTTGGCATTCTTTAGGAACTAAGCTTGGGATCAAGCTGGCCAACCCCACAAAGGCAGCCATTGATGACCCTGTAAAAAGTACCAACAAGGAAAGCGAAGTAACAACTAAACATAGAAAAATAGAGAATATACAAATGTGCTAGAGTAATATGGCGATAGATTCTGTTCTAACTGTGATTTTACAAAGATCAGCCTACCTTTGTGAGAAAAATGACTGCTCTTCCCTGTAAATTCACTTCAGATGGAATGCACAGGATGCCTTTGATTCCAGCTCTTGCAGGGAAAATCATGACTTTGATTCCTCATCCAGATTTTTAAAACTGAAATTCAAGCCCACAATTAATTGTTAAACTATACCATCATAGATTCTTCCACAGATTATTTGGGTGATCCGTGCCTCTACACAGTACCAAGGCGAAATCTCCATACTTCTCCAGAATGCTAGGATAAAACCATGCCATCATAAACAAGCTTCATATAATATAACCATATAGATTGTTTCAAAAGTCCCCATATTGTAATAATTCGCCCAAATCAAATGAAATTTTCCGTGTCCCTTCTATTCGAACATTGCAATAAAATAATGTTCAGTTGAAATCACCATTTTCTATATAGAAAAACACGTATAGAGACAAATAATATCCATTACAGAAAATTCTTTGAGATAAACACCAATTTGTAAAAGAAATCACACCTAACAAATCTGAGAAGGTTCTCTCTCCTCTTAAATAATTACAATTTACAGTACAACTTGTTAAGACTTGTACGTGGAGCTAAAGTACCAGTCAACGGCAATTGGAAATGTTCACATTTATTCATTTCTATGGTTATCAAATACAACTTATGATACAAGGATGCCTTCCAGCATTATATATGATATAATTAGCATTGCACTAAATGATAATTGTGTTATCAACTGACCATGTCCCTTACCCTGTTTTTTAACCTCGGTTACAAACACCACAGAACTTGTTCTATCGAACCATGCTTTAGGAAATCTGATTGATGGTAAGGATTTGCTTGCATGGTGTTCGAAACAATTATCTACTTGAATGATTTTCTCAGCACTATTTTATACAATGGCAGGAATTTGTGGATTTCAACAATCATCATTTAAAATAAATCATCAGTCTGGATAACTATAACTTGCACCTCCCATTTTCAATACTTGATAAGCAGGTTAAGAGGACACTGTACACCTTCTGAGAGAAAAAGAATAAGGTTGAAGAAGGCTCAAAGATGACAAATGAAAAGAAAATATTCCTTTTCACTATTTGCAGCAAGCTGTGACTCATGAATGGATTCACAAGGTAAAGAAACTTATCAAAAGGCATCCAACTTTCTGCTTGTTACAGATTGAAATTCTTGCAGCTAGTCTTTCCTATGGGCATCAAAAGCATGTAGCAACACCAAATGATTGTGGACGTAGTATAAAAAAATAATGGTCTCTGTAAACAAATAAAATAAAGTGGCAGGAACAAGATCAGGGATTATTCACAGTACAAAAACTCAGCGAACATTTTAAAAGCTCAAAATAATTGATATAGGGTTCCGGCTAGAGGGCCGAATCCTCTGATTGTTCTTCTGGGGTGTAAAATTGAGCTCAAACATCTCTTTTGAAACTTGCCCTGGTTTCCACGATCCCACGAGCTTGGCAACTAGATTTGCACTATTCTGGATATGGTCCATATCTTGAATATCTGTCCATAGCTTCTGAGCCAACTGCAACTTCCTCTGCTTCGCATTGAGGGCAATACCCCATTTTTTGAATAAAATTAGTCTCTCACTAGCAGTTAAATTCCTCTGCATTTGCCTAGCCAACATATTTCTTTCACGTCTGAGAGCTTTAATGCTGCAAAACTCACAAGTAGATCTCATATTAAATTAACTAGAATGCATCAGACAAATATTCAGCTAAGTACTAAGAGGAGATTATGGTATGGCAATATATCATGATTAAGAAGGGGAAACGATTTACTTGGAGGCCAAAGTAGTGATCTCATCATCTTCAAGATTAGAGTTATTCAAGGTCCTCTGAGAGAAACTCTTTTTAAGGAATGATAATCTCCTGAATTCTACATCCAGATATATGGCATCTGAAGGATCTCCTTTGAATAATAGGAAGAAATGAGTTCTATGAATTATGGAGACACAACACGCATCCCATAGTTCAATTATCTGTAGTCTCTGTTTATCAAATTCTAATGCCCAGCAGGAAGGTGATTTTACAGGTCTCGGTGACTCATTGAAGGTTATATGATTTACATTATGATAATCCTGAACATGTCCATTTGTCTCGAGTTCTGTCACCTGCAAAATGTTTGAATTTGAAATTTAAAACCCTTTCAGATTCCCCACCACCTGCCTCCATGTACTCTTTTAAATTTCCCATACCTGTCCTCCTCATTAACAGAGAATAAAGAACTGAAACAAAAAACACAATCAGTTTCAAAGCAAACACCCATTGTCACTTTTTAACTTTAATGGCATATACAAAGGATGCCTAATGGCAGCCAGCTTGGGTGGACCTATTGCTGAAGACACGTATACTCCATGGAGGAAGCACAGGTTAGAATCCAGCGGGGGATTGCCCAGTATGAATAAATATAAGGCAAATGGAAAAACAATCACCTTGTAAGCCCCCTTGTGAGCTTGCTGAAGCTGAGCTTCAGACATCTAATTGATGTCTTGCTTGGTGAAGACCTAAAAGAACTACCTTTATCTTAAACTTGGTACCCTATGACAGGATAACTATGCTAGAATTTAGAAGAGGGTCTGAACAAGCATACCCCAAACTCTTTGAAGCAGTTGACGGGGGTTATGAAAGAGAAGTAGGTCTATCTTCAGGAGAGAATAGAGAAGACTTAAAGGAATAAAGAAACATTCTAGCGCATACATTATGGAAGACACAGAAACTTCCAAGATCAAGAGCAAATGATAGTTCAATGCTTCAGGAAAGCCCAAATCTGATGCTGGAAATAGTGTCATATACAACAAATTTCAAGAATCCTTTTGGGCAGTTAAACAAAACAGAATAAGAAGTTGCATAAATGAAATAAAGACTGAATAGTTCTGTTTTATACCTGGCAGATAAGAAGTTGCTTTTGGTATTGAAGCTTGGCCACCCTTTCTTTGAGTTCAGTCACATAGGAGCGAATGCCACTGATGTTCTCTTGAGCAGTAGCCTTGAGCATATTATGGACTTGTTTAATGTCAACAAAAGAGTCTGTTCTATTTACTATAGAGCCATCTCTGAAGGACAAATTGGCTCTTTTCTCTCCAATTTCATAAAAAAGTCTCTTCCTTGAGCTTCCATATCTTTCTGAAAAAGGTTCTTCAGATGCACATGGAGGAGTATTCTCATCATCTATTACCCATAAACAGGGGGATGATAGATGGGTGGACATGATTTCGGCTCTACAACTCCTGCTTCTTGTTAGCTGGGGAGTTCTATTCATATATGATGGAGTTCTGCTTAAAGGAGACACAAGGGCTTCAGCAGGAAAAGGAAGGACAAGATTTGCAAAGGAATTTTGCACATTCTGAAGCTCTTGTTCCAATGCAGCAATTGTTCTATCTATATCAGTACATTTGCTGACATCTCCCGAGTCATTAAGTCTTGAAATCTCTTCCCTAGGTGTTGTATCTATGCTTCTCAATAGGATTTGTTCTTGTGGCTTTGAATTTTCTTCTTTGGATTGCAAGGCTCCAATTTCCCCTCTTAACTCTGTCATGGAAGATGCAGCATCCTTGTTTGTCCCAGACTGTGCTAGATGAAGGCACTGTACTTCTTTTTGAAGAGCCTCCAAAGCTTTACTGGCATCCTTCCCAAGTTCTTCCTGCAAATACTCCAACTTCCTGATTTCATGAACCAGTGTTAGAGGACTCAATGTAGATTCTGTAGCAGGCTGTTCCTTAGGTGTAGAGGCAGAAGAATGTTGAAATTCTTCCGACCCCAGAAAACCATCCTGCTCAATCTTTTCCGGCCTTTTCCAATAATGGGTCTCACTGCTTTCCTGCTTTTCTTCTCCGTTGCAGTAGTCATCTTGCAAAGGAAAATGCGATTCATTGGAAATCAATTCATGATCAATTACAGATGGTTCTGATGCTGGACATTTATCTTCTCCATTAGAATACATTCTCTGACCAGGTGAGTTAATCACGGTAAGGGAGTCCTGAAATTAGTATAAGGACCCAAAAAAGTTCTTAATCCTGGGAATAGATGGGAAAAGTCTGCGCATAGAGTGGAGAAGAAACTAATCAACTAATTACCTGTCTATTTATAGCTTGGTTACTTCCAATCCTCTGCAGGAGGTCCTCAACTTGCCTTTGTGCATAATTTCTCTGTTGAATCAAATCCTTGATCTCTTGTTGCATCTAGTAATCCAGACAACATTAAACTCCTTAAAGCAAGAATCATTGAAAAAAATCCAGATATAAATAATTCAAAGAACAAAAACTTAATTAGATCAACATTTAAATAAATAAAATTTGAATGATGAAGAAGACCTTTCGTATCTGAAGGTCTTTTTCCACTAATAAAGCCTGGGTAGCTTGAATAGTAGTAGAGCGTGCAGATGATTGTAATTCATCCTCAAGCCTTGCCACTTCCTTCTGCAATTTTTTAACTAATGCCTTGTCTGACACAACTACATTGACATGTGCGCTAGTTGCAACTTCCTTTGCACAACTAGCAAAGAATAGTGTATTGCGTGATTGTTCAACATAGCGCCGTGCAGGACTCATCGTACAGATGATTGCAGTCTTTGCATTGCCTCCCAATGCATGTTGAAGAATTCGAGTGAGTTTTGAATCTCTGTATGGAATGTGCCCATTCCTCATCTTGTTGCTTCCACTGTATTTTCCAAATTATTTTTTAGAAATATGTATAACACAGCACACCAATCATTGTAAAAATCCAAATATATCCATCCATAATTTACATCTAAAGAGGAGAAGAAATTGTCACCTCAGCTTCCGAATGACAGTGCCCAGAGTAAGCAAACTTCGATTAATGTGACAACCTTCCTTTAATCTAGTTCCTGCTGAAAATGCTTGAGATGCACGCTCACTCCCTGCAAGATCCACAAAATTCTGTACATAATATTAAGCTTCATCAAACTGCCCAGTTTGGAAATGAAAATCAGGAGAACGGAACAGGTAGCATACCAAACTTGCAACTAGACAGCTAGAACTAGAAGAGGTGTCTGGCTCTAGCTCTGACTCCTCACGGACGCAGCTTTCAATTGTCTGCACATAGACTGTCATCAACACTTGGCTGTGTGCTTGTACTGTTGCAACAAGTGTACAAAAGGGAATACATAGACCCTACCAGTTTTATAATTTGATGGGATCTAGAACTCGTTTCATTCAACAAAGTCTCCCCAACTTGTCTGTTAGCTGCACAAGAGATCCGCCAAATCAGGCTTGAATAAACATGGATTATTCAGAAAAATGAATGAATATGCCGTCTATTCGATTCAAATGAATTCTACAAATGGATGGATAACAAATTTACCTTGACATAAACTCAAAAGCTTTTGAAGGTGGCCTTTATCCCGCACTCTTTCTTCCACCAATTTCTCCACAACTGTTCCTCTCTGCCCATAAAATGACAGACATGAGCCTACAAATCAAATAAAGTGAGGACATGCATGAAACAAGACAAAATGCCCACCTCTGGATCATCTAGAAGCCGAAGCGGGCTGCCCTCTGAAGAAAGAAGATCCTTCACTACTTCATTATAGATTTCCATTGCTGACAATTTCAGTGCAAACACTCGTTCCAAGTGCTGCAGCACCAATAATCATTAGCCTACAATTTAAGTGTTGAACCAAACACAATTAAGTTTGCATGACATTGCATTAGTATGATTAACCTACCCTCTCAAAGTAGCTGTAAATATCTTCCACAGCACACTCTGTAATACCCTCCATAGTATATGTCTTCCCGCTGCCTGTTTGCCCATATGCAAATATTGTAGCTGCAGGAAATAATCAATCAATGACTTTTGCCATTTCATACATCATCCAAGGAAGGAGAGAAGGATGCGAGGCAATGAATGAATGAATAAATGCATACCATTGAGACCACTAAGAGCTGAGAGGGCCACTTCCTTTATCCCTCCCCTGTATACCTCAGCCGTGGAAGCTTCACATCCAAATACTCTATCTGCAGATAACCACATTCAATTAAATTCCCAATATGAATAACATTGTTAAAAAATGGCTTTGCAGTAGAAATTGTCTGGAAAGGTCTATTGAAAAAATGTACACAATATCAATATGAATAACATTGTTCAAAAATTGCTTCACGGTAGAAGTTGAGAAAAAAATATTGAAAAACTGTTCCGGGTCACTCTTTGTGACCCAACAAATGACACAGATCACAAATTGCAGCTCGTTAGCCAGAGGTAGGGGACCGCAACCTTGCTGTTACACCATTAACCTCGGAATCCCCTTCCGTTGTTCTTACAGAATTCTGATTTGTAATTCATATTACTCATCCTGACAATGGGTTAGAAAGAATGCCCCAGAATGTTGATCCAACAATTTTCCCTTGCAATTCCTATCCTGGACCAATCTTTCAACAATTACTGCTGATAGCTGAAACTTCAATATGACAACTTTGACATATGAATTGGAACGAGCCACATTTTCAAATCCGAGGAGATAGCATAAAAATGCAATTTATGGGTTATCATAAAAATGAAGTAAACTACTACATCCAAAAGACTGGGACCAGCACACCCAGCTGGGTTCACTAAAAAGGCATAAACCAGCAGATGAGGCTGTGTGCATCTAATTAAGCAAGAGATTTCCTAAAAGAACAGAGATTTACCAAAAAAAGAAAAATGAATATCAACACCAACAAAAACCCACTAAATGCAGCCTAGCCAGATGCAAGTTTCAGGTTAATTTGACACCTAAACATACACTGAGCCAGGACAACTGAGGTTACCCACAAGCAAAAATAGAAATGTCCAAAAAATAAAAATGCGTATACAATTATCCAACATGAAAGCAAAATGCTGGAGATATTGGGTAATGCTGTTACCAAATGAATAAGCAGTGGGATACATAGAACGCTCAGGAATAGTCTGCTTGAAAATAATGGTGTTCTCATTAATGCATTCCCAGTCAGACGTTGTCAAATCTGCTCCTTCTTCTTCCTCCTTGTCCAATCCACTCAGGGGCCTCAATCGAACAGTCACATATATCTTCTCCATTGCTGCAGAACACAATTCCATTTTTCCTTCCCCTTCTCCCTCCTCCTTGCAAGATTTCTTCATCGGGTAGTCCTAATTTTTATGAACAGTACCAGCTGACATTGGCTACACAGTCAAACATCAAGACGCGGAATGGAATCGGGAAAGAGAAAGGTAGAGAAAAAGAGGCAGCCCTTTAATTTGGAGAGGGGATAAGAAAACAATTGTTTTACGACCATTTCTTCTACTCATTTCTGCTATTCCACGCAATTGCAAAATCCCCATCCTTGAGGATACACCAGTTTTTACGCGTCGAAAGCTTCTCTGCCCATTAATACACACTTTTTACACTAAATATTTGGCGGTGTTTGGGTAGCAAGTCATCACATCACAAGGAGGTTGGGAATTGATGGAAAGCAATTGCCATGTTTGCTTTGCTTTAAGTATTTTTTTCTTTTGTTTCTTTTCGTTTTGGTGTGTTTTGAGAAGGGCATCATTTATTGGTAATGTATAATATCAGACTGCCATGAATGTGAACAAGATGCCACGTTTGTGCTTATTATCATTATTTTTCTTCTCTTTTTGTACTTGATCAGAATGTTAAAATAAAATATGCCTGGATGTCATCTATATTTAAAAGCAATATAGCCTTTGTAGTTGGAATTAACGGTGGAAGTGAAAGCTTTCATTTTCTTCATTGACAATCAAAGTTTTCCAAGGAAAATTTGTGGGGCAAGCCGGTGGGTTTCAGAAGAGCTGGGGCCCTTCAAAGTTTGTACATTCTGGGCTTTCATTTCCTTCATTAGTAATAAAGATTTCTTTAAATATGGAAAAGCCTGTATTATGCTAAATAATACATGCACCATTCTTAAAGATCAAAGAAATTATTATATTATGACTTGCCAACCAAAACAAATTCGTCGAATAAAAATATTAGACATCTTCTAACTTGGGATATTCATCGTAATCTCTGAGTAAGCATGACATCTTTTAACTTGGGAAAGAAAGTGGGTATTATCTTGGTTTCAGTCTTAAATTCTTTTTTTTATGTTTTTTTTCACCATTTTTTATAGAGTCAATTAAAAGTTCTTTTTAAATTTATTTTGGAGCGATTTTATCAATTTTATTGATAAAAATTATTCTTTTGATGAAATATGTGTACGATCATCAAATATATGTTTATTATGTATGTATTTACATTATGTATAGTTCACTAAAAAATATTAAAATATATTTTTCTTTTAAATAAATGTGAGCTATTAGTAGCATCACTAGTCATGTAGTAGAGTCAGATGATGTGATACATTCATATGTTTGAATCACAACTTATTTGCATAGCAATGCATTGAAAAACACACTACATTGTTCAAAAATATTTTGAGTGATGAACAAAAATATGTCTAAAATGATAGACCATATTACACAATATCTTCTTGGTGACGAAGGCTTTTATTCTTTGTTTCAATAGTAGAATTTATCCGTATGAATAATAAGAATAAGATATGTGGAGGATAAGGGGCAAGGAATAATTATGAAAACTATATATAAGCATTAAAATTAGTTCATCCAGTTGTTATGAAATCGTCCTTGTAGACAATTAAAAACAATGAATAAGTCATTAATATGATAGAAATTTTTTTCAATACACTTCAAATGTATTCTAAGTGAGGAACAAGCATTTATTCTCAATTTGGATAGTAGAATTCACACTTATGAATATTAAGAATAAGATAGGTGGAGGATAAAAGAGAGATATAATGAAGTGTGGAAAAAATAAACTAGTTCATCTAATTGTCGTGAAATGGTTGTTGTAAACAATAAAAACAATGAATAAGTTATCAATATTTTTACCTATATAAATTACTAGGATAGAAATATTTTTCAAGTCACTTCAAAAATATTCTAAGTGATGAACAAGATTGCATCTAACATGTCAGGGTTAATGACCAATGTACAATGTCTTCTTGACGAAGAAAGCTTTTATTATCAATTTTAATAATATAATTTATACATATAAATGGTAAGAATAAGATAGGTGAACAAAAAAAAGAGAAGGAAGATTTTAAAAATTATGAAAAAATATATAATCATTAAAACTATTTTATCCAAATGTCATGAAATAAGTGTTGTGGGTGAATAAAAACAATGAATGAACCATTTATTTTTATCATCATAAATTAATATTTATATTATTGTCAATGGAGAGGTTGAAATAGTGAGAGGATGAGGTTAAAAATGTGAGGAGTGGTGAAATGTAGAAGGTGTAAGTAATATGAGCCATAGTAGTATTTAAGGATGAAGATAATATATAAGAAAAAACATTATAAAAATAAATAATTGTTTAAACAATAATATTTAAATATTAATAATTATAATAATGAAATACAATAATAATGACTTTAGGAAAATTCAGAATAATTCATTTTCTGGAAAATTCACCGCCATCAATTCATATCATATTGTTGGCGTGAATTTTCCATGCAATGAATTGTTGGAGGTGAATTTATTGAAGCTGAAATTACCTTATGTCAATAATTAAAAAAAATTATAATAAATATAAAAAAAATTATAAAATAAAATAATAATAATAAAGAAAATGAATAATAAATTTAAAAATATTAATATTAATATAAAATATTTCTAAGAAAATAATAACTAGCATAATTATGTTAATCATAAATCTTATAAGACAAATTTATACAATAGTCAATACAAAAGCATGAGCCCAAAGATACTTAAATCAACATCTCTCTAAAAATTAAAAAATATATTTAATCCATAATTTCAAAAGACTTTAAGAAACACAATAGCATAGTAAGTGCTAAATTAGCTTTAGAAAAATACAATGAAGGTTTGATAGTAAACACCTAAAAATATGCTTATCCAAAGCATTAAGTTAAAAAGAATAATAATAGAGTAGAATGTCTCTTAGTGTCTAAGAAAATGAACACCTACCTGTCCTTATCTTGTCCCCACCTTTTCTTAAAATAAAAAAAAAACATGAAAACATGTGATACCCGTACATATATGCCTTTTTATGACATTATAAATTGTATCATTAATAAGCATGGCATGAAACAAATGGGACGAGCTTTTAGCCTTTCCAAGAAGTTCATGACGGTTTGGTTATTTTAATTTTTTTTTTTTTAACAAATAAAATAGAATTTATTAAAATTGATAAAAAAAATAAAAAATAAAATATTCTATATTAAAATATTTAATTAAAAATAATAATAATATATAATATATAAACAATGTCAAAAAGTTAAAATTCTTTTATTTTTTCACATTTAATATATTCTATTTTATATTTACATCATTTGTTTTATGTTTATTTCACGATATTCTCATTGATGTATCCAATGTATGTAGAACTAACTTTGATTTCTAACATCTTTGATGATGTTTTATTTTGAAAGTCCTCTTTCACAATAAATAGTCTTGTAGGAATAATAAACATGGTTTGTCATAACTTCATCATATGAGAATAGCTTATGTGGCAATATTATATGTTAGTGAAGACTCTCCATGCATCTTTCATCTCAAAATCCTTACAACTCAAATGCAATAAATCAACAAAAGAGTTCAATTCTTTTTTGCAACTGGTGACATCAAATATGAATTAAAATTCATTAATAAGTTATTTAAAGTGTCTAGTTAACATTGCTCAATAAAATGTATACATTTATTAGAGAACGTTATTTTTTTAGAAATTTATTTGTACACATGAATATTTCTCTATATCTAATAGGCATCAAAAAATTCAATACCCAAAAAATCCTCAATTTTATAGAGCAAAGTAAATAATCGAATCAATGTGAGGTTCAATTTAATTTAGTAGTCCAATATTTTATAAAGACAAGGAATGGTATGTTTAATCATGAAAATATTGATAAGTAGGAGGTTTTCCAAATGAGATTGTAAATTAAGTGGGCTTAACCTTGGGGAAAATTATGTGGTTAAGCACGCTTGAGTTGGAGTAGTACTAGGATGGGTGACCTCCTGGGAATGCCCAGTGCTTCACCTTGTGAGCATCACCTAGATGCAATGAGTGCTAAGTGGACCATTCACTATCATGAGATATGGGTTCTTGTGAACCACTACTCATGAAAAATGGGTCAATGAGTTTGACTCTAAAACTTCATGGTTGAATCTTGATAGCAATATCACAACATGAAAATATTACTTACAAATTATAGTTCAATTCTTCTGGATTGTCTCTCTATAATTATATATTATCTCTTTGTAATTGTAAATTTATATTGTTACAATATACAGAGTTAAGAAAATTGTAAGAAAAAAAAAAAACAACTATTTATTGTTAAATTTACAATAAAATAAATACCTCAATTTACTATTACAATTAAAATTAAGAAATATTAAAAAAATCTAATATTTAAAAAAAAAATCATTTATATTATATTTTTTAAAAATATTCTAAATTAAAAAAATCGCTTATACTACTCTTCAAAAATATTCTAAATCAAAAAACCGTATATATTATATCTTAAAAATATTCCAAATCACTATGTACTATAAGAAATAGTATAACTTAAAAGATACTCTTTGAAAATTATTTTTCTTTATAAAATAATATTTTTATTAAAAATCATTTATATTATTTTTTATAAAATATTCTAAATAAAAAAACACTTATATTAATCTTTAAAAATATTATAAATCAAAAAATCATATATATATTATATCTTAAAAATATTCCAAATCAGTATGTACTTCTATAAGAAATAGTATAACTTAAAAATACTCTTAGTAAATTATTTTTCTTTATAAAATATTATTATTATAAATTAGAAAATATTATATATCCTTATAAGAGACCATCATTTTATGATTTGGGTTGAAAAGAAAGGTGAACAATAATCAATATTAATTTGTAAAGGATATGATTTGTTTTGTTTTGAGCGTACTTTTCAAGGTTGTTGAAGTTGTATTTGCATTCATAATTTTTCACTTTTATGAATTTATTTGGATTTTTCTAGATATTATTATTATTATCAAATATTCTTTAACTAGCAATTGCACATTTGTGTGCAATGGGGATGCCGAAGAGGTGTGGAAGGTGAAAAAGGAAAATTAAAACAGGGTATTGGTTGCAAATATTTGCAGTTTGTAATAAAGGTATTAATAGTTGTGATAGTAGTTGTTTATATAATGGTCAATAGTTGTTTTAGTAGTTGTTTATACAATGCCTAATTGTTGTTTCCAATTAGATTTAAAAATATTTGTGAATTCACAAATCTATTAGCTATCTTACTAGACAAAGGGATGTGACAAAAGTTGTGGAGGCTGGTTTTACATTGCCAATTGCATTTGCTTGAAAGTTTCTAACCTCTCTTCCATTTAGTGCATATCTTGCGATCATTGCATTCCATGAGATAACCTCTTGTTGAGGCATTCTGTCAAATAGTTCACGTGCCTTTTCTATGCTTCCACATTTTGCATACATGCCTACCAGAGCATTTTGAACTATAATATTTGAAAAAAATCCTCCTTCCACGATGCTTTCATGGATGTCCATACCCTGTTGCAGAGCTCCCATTTTGGTACAGGTAGGGAGGATACTAGCGAAACATGAATAGATCTCAAATATTTGAAGTCTCATAAGATACAAGTCTAAAATTATAGAGATGTGAGATTCAATAGATTTGGGAATTAGCTTATACCTTTTCAAACATTCAATTAGGTTATTTATTTATGAGATTAATTTAACTTGTAAATTGTTTGATAATAATATCTAATACTTGAAATAATGAGATTTCCTTCCACGTTACTAAATCTATGTAACTAATTGAAAAATCCCCATGGCTTAGCTCCCACCATCTACTCCATAACCAATTTGTAATAAGAAAACCAATAATCAAGATTCACACACTTAAGATGTAGAAACATTGAGAAAAATTAAAAAGCCTATGCTAATATGTGTGCTTTTCAGACCCAGATTGTTGCTATGTGGGTTTTGTATGCAATTATCGAAAATTAGACATCTGAAATCATATATAATTAAATTTAATATACAAGAAGCATTATCCACAAAATCTTAGGGCAAGATCTTGTCAACGAATCAAGAGGGCAAAAAATATGGATCTGAACCTATAATCGGCATAGCACCATATACAAACATAAATGAATCTAAAAATTGACCTTGCAGCTAATTTAACAAGCACAATTTGACATTCAAATGTTATTAGGCAATGTCAGGTTCTGGACTCCCTGAATCTCCATGGTTGAAGAATTCTGGAAAAATAAGACCAGTCCACATTTATTTCGCCAGCTATCAAGTCCTCACATAATTTGTTGAATTTGGCTACTAAGGCAGGTTCTCCTTTCACGGGATCTTCAAACTTCAAAGACCTGTAAAGGTGGGCATTTTTATTAGCATACAGTCCCTTGGCAATGGGTACATGACATAGATAGATGTGGGAACATATACATACACTAGACTATAAATAAGGTTGCCTAATCATTGTTTTATCAAATTGTATGTAATCTTTTGCCCTTGTGAACTTGTAATGTTCTGCCCTTCTAAACCAGATCCTTTTTGTTTAGCCTGCCACATTAAACAAATTAGAAAAACGAACAAATAGATGCCACAAAAGTAACACATTGAATTTAACCTTTGTTTAGTTAGTCCACAAAAGTTCATTTGTAATGCCTCGCCAAGTAACCTTAAAGGAAGTTGCAATTAACATCTTAAGCAAACCAATTTTTTTTTATAAAGTGCATTTAACATACACATTCACTTACTAATTAACAACAACCTCTAAGGCTACAAGGTTAGGATTACTTAAACCCACACATACATATTACATATAACCATAACATTATGAACTTTATGAAATAAACATCATACATCATAAGAAATACCACATAACATAATAAGATAATCAACCAAGATACAATCTCATAATCATTATCTTAATCCAAAGTTACATCACTCATTCCCAAAATAAGACACTAGTACAAATGTATTACAATTACAAAACTCCACCTCTTACAAAAGAGGGATAAAGTATCATCTACAAACTGAAATATTACAATGCAAGAAATTACAACAAGAACCGTGAGCTGTCCATCTAGATGTCTCGCCACCAAGTACTGAAGATAGATGGGGACCCAATGGTTTTGGTGCATGTTCCACCCTACCAATGTGGTACCCGAAGGCCCACCCCCCATGCTAGGAGATAGTAACAAAGTAACATGGACAAAGATTCTACTACCTCTAACCAAAGACAGACTCATACTGACTCAAACTGACATAACCAAATAAATGCCATCAATCAGTACAATTCATTCACCATACAAGTACGAATCAAGTACAACTCAAGTACAATACAAGTACAACTCCAACATCACTGACATAAATCACATTGCTTCAAGATATAAAGTAGATCAAGTATGTTCCAATAACCATACACATAAAACAATTAACAACAGTTGTCCTAGATAGAGTGTCATCGCAAGGTTTGTCATGAGATCTCCTCTGGACATTCTTCATAGGCTCCGGCACAAGTAATCCTGGTGGCCTCAACCGAATCCCAACACTCATACTCACTCATGCGGAATCAACTACCTCTCGTAAAAACAAGATAGTTGATCTTGCCATTCCAGGCCTTCTCACTCATCCCAAGTCTAAACGAGCCCTTGTGTCTATGAGTGAGGATTAAATTATCTTGATTAGTGTGAACTGCATCCTAATCATCTAAGTACATTAATTTAATTATCACTTGATTAACTCACTTTTGAAGGTTACCCGGTTTACCACTTTGGGCTCCGGCCCCTATCAAAAGCCACTCTTCTAATGGACAACGCACTCACAACCAATCACCAAGGGAAACACAAGTGCATACAAACTAGGCATCATAACCACTCCAACACAAGGAGGATACAAATAATAGAAACTCACTCCAAACATCTTGGAGGCAACAATCACATAGTCCACTCCTTTCACAGGAGGTACAAAAGATCTCACTCCAAACATCTTGGAGGCAACAACACATAGTCCACTCCTTTCACAGGAGGAAACAAATAAAATAACTCACTCCAAACATCTTGGAGGCAACAACACATAGTCCACTCCTTTCACAGGAGGAAACAAATAAAATAACTCACTCCAAACATCTTGGAGGCAACAACACATAGTCCACTCCTTTCATAGGAGGCAACAAGATGAAACCACATAACAAGGTCACTCCATACAAGGAGACATGGATCCCATAATCCACTCCTAAACCAAGGAGGTGCAAACATCCCCGTTCATGAAAACCGGGTAAAACTGAAAAGACGCCATGCACTACCCAAGGGAAAACAACTAGATGGCATAAAGATTCAACAACCCTTATTCTTTAAGTTCTTTTGGAAGACTTATAATTTAGGACTAACACTAAATCTCAAAACCAACAATGCAACTTGATGACTTAGCAACAAAAGCATTCAAGTCATTAATCAAATCTAATATTTGGATTTCCTAAATCCATATTCATTCAATAGGTAGTGTTGACAAGTCAAAGACATGATAACTAGATCATCTAAAATAATCATAACCTTTATTTCCCTTTTCATTATTGGAAATCTAAAACAATTAAACTTACTTCCCTTTATCGAATACAAAGAATTAAATCCTTTAAAATAATCATGAGGAAGATACTACTTTTAGTTATACTAAATCCATACCTCTTTCATAATCCAATCACAATGATTCAATTTATCTAAATAAAAATTAATAAATAACATAATTGATTGCTTCATCAATAAAACAATTTCTTAATTTACTTTTAAATTGACACAAATCCATGCAAGTAAACTCTTTCCATTTCCTAACCAAATCTTACATTTCATTCAATTTTCTATTTAGAACATGCAATCACTTTAATATAATAACATATTGTTTCTCTATCCATTTTCCATATATACTAATCAATCCATTTTTTTAAATCTCTATTCAATAATATATTGCATGCATCTCGTTAAAATAAAATACGATAATGAATTTTACACTTAATATATATATATGCTCCATATTATATAGACACCAAATATATATATATATATATATTAATAAATTTAATTACATATATTCTTTAATATTCCATTCACAATGACTAGATTGCTTTATGGAACTAAATAAAACATAATAATTATTTGTCTTTTTCAATATAGTTAGTTCCTAAATTTATTTCTAATGCAACCTAACACTATTGCAAACAATCTTTTTAATTTTCTATTCGGAGTCTATGTCTCTTCAACTATCCATTTAAAAACATGCAATTTCATCAATGTATAAAAATATATTTTGGCTTGTCTATTTGGCCACGCATTCATATTGTTTCTAATTAAATCTCATTAATTAAAACAAACATTTAAATATAAATATTTATATAATTCTTCAATATATTTAAATATCTTTTTCCTTATCAATTTTGACTATACATTCAAAACTTATCTTTTAAACTCTTCATGCAAAGCTAAATTACACGCACTTAAATAAAATAAGGTAAATACTGATTGAAAATACTCATGGATATATTTATACATCTCAATATATTTTCTTCAATCATATTAACAAAATAAATATTTCCTTTTAAATCAAGTAATTACTTCTATTAAAAAAATATATATCTTTCTCTATACATTTTCTACACATACTAATCATTTCTTTTAGAACACTAATAATACCCAATTTGCAAACAACAGAATAAAATAAGATAAAATATTATTTATTCTCTCAAATGGATATATACCTTCAATATATACTAAATATAAATTAATATATTTAAATATATTTAATCATTAACATATCTTCTATTCTTTACAGAATATCAAATTGTTTAATTCAAAATAAAATATCCCTTATCATCAATTTTCCAAAATATATATATTTTTCCAATTAAATCAAATTAATAATTGGACCTTTTACATATGAATTTAAATTCCACAATTAAATTTTAATTTATGGATTCTTTAAATCAAATATTTAACTCCTTTAATTAAATTTTAACATGCCATTTTAAAATAAACAATAATCTCCCATACGTTTATAATTTTAATTCCACTAATCTAATATACAAATTTTCTTTAAAATAATATAAATAAATATAATACTTTAATATCATAAATTATAATATAAAATATTATTAAATAATATTTTGATATTATAATAACAATACATAAAATATTAATATTTATAAATACCAATTTATTATTATTTTATTTTCAAAACAGCCATGGGAAAATAACTTAACAGCAGTCCCATGTTGACAGGTATAAATTTTTTTTTAAAATACAAAAACCCTTTAAATTTTTTGACAACCCAGTTTGTGTAAGTGAAGTTATAGGCGACGCAACCAGACCATTTTACCATGAAAAATATAACTATACTGCAGATTTTAAAATCCGTTTTTTTAATAATAAACAGAAGGTTTCATTTTCTAAAACATTCTAAATGCATTGTTCAATCTCTATGTTGATTTCAATAACAACAAAATCAATTTCCTCAAATAATTTAAATTCAACTAAGGTTTTCACAATTTTCACTCAAGAATTTTCACAAGCAAAAGCTGTAAATTTGTTTAATTCTTTTCTTCTAATATCAAATTTATTTTCTAAAACAAATTTAACAAACAAATCTTTAATCATTACTATTTTAAAGAAAACAGTCAAGAACAATAAAACACAAAGAGGAAAACCTGGTACAAGAAGCTACAGAAAGAGATGAATTTCTGATGCAAGCCTCCTCTAAGGATTTCCTGAATTTTTTTCAATCCTCCAATGAATCCAATCCAAAATCCAACAAATGCAAACAATCTTTCTTTCAATCAATTCTACAATCAAACTTTTTTCAAACCTTTGTGCAAATTTTTCCAAAATTTATTCCTTGCTGTAAAAATGTATTTTTTTTCTAAAACTCTTTCTGCTGCCCTAAAATTAAAACATGTATTCTTTATAAATCAAAAATACCTAATAAAACCCTAATTCACATTACATGCAAATTAGATATTTCAATTTCAATTTTTACAACCCAAATTCACATTACATGCAAATTAGATATTTCAATTTCAATTTCAAATTTCAATTTTAATTTCACTTTTCGAAAACCCACTTTCAATTTAAAATGCAATTTCAAATAATAAATTAATTTCCAAAGTTGCAACCAATTTCTCAAATAAACATTTAATTACAATTTCTAATTTAATTCCCACACGTTGAAATTAAATTCCAGAATTAATTTTAATTCTTTTATTTCCTTTCATTCTCTTGCATCATGTTTAATTAATTAATTTAATTATTTAATAACTAAATTCAACCCCCTTAGATTAAATTTAATTAATTAATTAAATAAATTAAATATAATTAATTAATTTAAATATAAACTTTTATCCACATTGCATTATTTAAATTAAATAACCATCAACATGATTTAAATACAATTATTCTAAATATCTATTTCCAAATCAAAAATCCTTCAGAGTTAAATAATATTAGAGCAACACAGATAATGACTCGACACACACAACTGATGACACACTAAGGCTAAGGTGTAGACTTGACACATGTTACCTAGCTACTATCTCCCGTTCAACTTAACCGTTGGATCGACACGCTCAAACCTATGAAACCAGGTGGAGTGGATGTCATGTACCTGCAATCCTGCAACCAAGTAAACAACATCATATAATATATCTAGCATATAATACACACCGTGAAGAAGAAATTACAGATTCGTAGGGCGCTCACAAGCGAGTGATGCAAAACCGTCCTCTTCACCAATACACTCATTGAAACTGACACTTCCATCATAATCTAGTAATCTCATAATAGCATCTCATGTTAACTCTACAACATCATTAATCCATAATGCATGTGAAACAAAGTCAGATAACTACATCCCACAATAATAGTTGTCACTCAATAGTAACGATCAAAACATCATAACAAAATGTATCCAGTATCAAAATAACTGCAACCAAACATAGCATAAAGCAACTTGAACAAGAATCAAAATGGAGGGGTATTACATCATTATTCAATTGAAAGAAGTGTCACCAGCTACAACTTCAGGCGTATAGAAAATGCTCTTACAAACTATAGGATTCTATGAAAATAATGTTAAATTAAATACATACCACATTCAAACTGTGTTTAATCATTCCATCATGTTAGTCATACAATTGAAAGAAGTCACTCTACAAATTCATGCCTAGATATATTCAAGGGGAAATGCTCTTAAAAACTACATAATTATATTAGAGAAAAGGTTAATATAGAACAAATTCAAACATAATAATTGTGAGAGTAATAGTTTAATACAAAATAGTTGCAGACAGAATAATAAAGAGAGTACCGGTAACCATGTCAACCAACAATGAATCAAGTGAAACAAGGATATTTACGTTTGCCCCAACAGTTATGTTCAACGTTATGGCACATCAGAGCATGGTTAAACTGCCAACTAACTCATCTTGGTAGACTCATATGGTATGATATAGAAATGCCTTAAAGAAGAGATGCTTTTCAATGTCAAGATGTTAACTATGCAGAAATGGTTGGAAACCTTCTTTACATCTTTTTGTATCATGCCAGTAGAGCTAGTACATTTGGACAAAACTCTTTACTTTGATAGGTCCAGATTTATAATAAAAGTAATGAAATGGCTGAGACTGGCTGGTAAGGCTTTATCTGTCACATATATTCAATCATAACTGGTGGCTAGCTCCTTCATTGGTTGAAACATTCTGAGGAAGGAATGAAAGATAAATTAAAGGGTATGTGTGAGTTCATGGAACATGTTCTTATTAAAATAGAAGTAAATACACTGGATTCTATCCAAATATCACCTCATCAAACTTTAATACCACCTTGTAACTTGGGATTGACTATTCTTTTAGCAGAGGTTTGAAACCTACAATTACAATTATTATCCTTAACCAAGAAAATTTTAATAAAGGTCAAATGCTAGAAAATTGAATCCTATCCGCTTAAATTGCAACATGTATGGGAAGCACTTCTAAAAATACAATTTATACTTGTTATCAAATTTTGCTAGTATATCTCTTGTGCATGCCCACTTTGTTTACCTCTATGATTGATTCACAAGTGTTTTTCAAATTTACATATAAGTATGTTTGACATTTGTGTTTTCTACACACATACCAGCATAAATATTTAATTTTTTAATATTGTTTCTTCGAGTCCTCAAAATGGGATCACTACTGCAGCCTGTTAATCTCATATGTACCTGTGCTGACAACGTAGTCGCGTACATCAAAGTGTTTAGAAGTTCCAATATCAATTCCATCAGTGTTCGAACTGTATTCCGGTGAGAAAATTTGAAGGGCCCGGATTTTCACAGCTTTGCAATCATTGAAAGTTAAATGGAAGTTTGGGCTATTTGTTATTGTCAATCCGGTGACAGTTACCCTACTGCTATTACCAAAATGGATGACCTATGCAGAAGCATAAACGTGGTCAGAATTGTATCAGGTTTTTCTTTAAACTTAAGCAAACAATACCAGAGCAGAGAACAGAAAAACAGGATAATCACCACTGGTTTTTGATGAAATTTACAAGAATCCTACAGAAACAAATACATAAACATGAGAATCCTCAAATATCCAATTGTTTTCCTCAAGTACGCAAATGCCTTTGAATTAGAAAAAAGGAAATTAGCTAGTATATACAAAATCTGTATCTATTGCCTACCTGCAACCCTCCCACCACGCAGTTCCATCTCCATTAATGGTGCCAACACCATTTAACTGAAAGTTCTGAAGTTGCTGAAATGTCAACCATATATCTGTTCTGTTCCATTTTGCTGGATCTTTAGGGGCAACTATCGTTCCTTCAACCTGCAATTACAATTTGCAAATAATGCTCTTTCAATTAAACAAAAATAGTTCTAATCTGTAGAATCATCAACTGCAATCTATTTGTTTATACCTTAAAAGTGAAGCCAGGTGAACATGGTCCCTGGAAAACTAAATTGTTAACCATAAATATCTTGGTACTCGACACCATGAAAACTGCATTTGGCTCCATACAGGCTGCATTCCATGCATTTGTTAAAGCCTACATAACACAAATTACAATTACAAATCAAGCAGATAATACCATAGTCCTCCAAAAACACCAGGATCAAATTATTTGAAACTAACTAAACTGCCATCAAAGCCCAAAGAGGAACTATAGCCAATGGTTTCCGGTAGATAGTTATGTTGATATGGAGCAAGAGTAGACAGTTGTTAAGTGGAGCATCGAAAGCTCCAAGAAAGTAGACAATTTGGAAGTGGGCTAAACAAGTATTAACTATTTTCAAAATTTTAATATAAATTTTGTTAATTATAATATTTTAATTTTGTTAATTTTTTTTTGGGGGCTCATGGTAGAGCTTACTAAAGGCGTATTAACAGAGGATATAGGGGAGCCAGATGAAGGGGTTGGTGTTGTGGGAAATATTGTCAAGGCCTAGACATGGTTGCTATATTTTGAGATATTATGTTATTCAAATCCCCATTGGGTGGCTTCTCCACAGGTACTATCCCCACACCATTATTGCCATTCCCATTCTCCAACGCTTGCCCTACTAGTATAGCATATGAAGTCAGCCAATCTTTGCCTCTTCTAGCTGTAAGAGACAGGTCTTCGTTGGGCTCCAGAGGATTGTTGGGGTAAGGCTTCCTTCCCAACTGACTGCTGATGATAAGTCTACTAGGAGGCTTCTTCCATGGCCTTGTTGGTTGATACAAAATAGCCAATCCTTGCCGGTTGTTGTAGATACCCACTATTTCGCCACCATTGTCTTTCAATCCAAGCACATTCCTGCAAGTATTGAGATTCAGAACCATCATAAATGATTCTATATCAGGTCTCTATTGATGTTGCTTATCCAAAGCCCTGTTTGGGGCAAAAAAATACTGAGAATGGGGAATGTATTGAGACAAAGCATGAGCCTCCCTAGTGCAATTGTTGTGATGAGGCAGAGGATTTCTGCTCTGATCCATATTCTAAGGATTGTCATCTTTGTCATCCTTGAAAAGTAGAATTAATTATTCTCTCTTTGTCAGAACGGGTAATGATAAATTTATAATACTATATCAGCTAAGGGAGCTTAAAATTTTGTTTTTAAATTTGCAAAAAGTAAACTTACAATTCTTTGCAAGGCTAACTTTGAAACGATAGCATAACATTTACAAAACATGACAGGATTCAACTCTAGATCAACCTAATTTATTTGATACCTATATACAGGAAACAAGAATGAAGAATGAAATGAAGGGATGTAATAAGAAGGTAGAAAAATAGCTTAAGGAACTGAGCAAAGAAAATATTGAATTTAACAATTAAGAGAAACATAGAACAAAAAGTAAACTAAAACCCAACCAATGTAATATCAAAATACAATAGATCAGAGCCTTAAAATATTATCACCAAAAATGCTACTAGTTCCCCAAATGTGATAGCATATCATTTGTTGATACTGGATGATTGGTACAGTAGAGATCCTATAGGACATATGGATAAAGTTTAAACATTAAATTTTGAGCTCCATTCTTCATTGAGAATGATTAAAATAGTCAACAATCAATAAAAATTATCCTATCCACCTTATGGGCCGAGTTTGCTTGTCTTGGAACAACCGAATTCCCAGATGTTGATGTTGAACTAAGAGCACTATGAGAGTAAACAGGTATAAATTTAGAACTAGTAGAAACTGCTCGAGACAAAGCATGAGCCTCCCTAGTCTAATTGATGTGATGAGGCAGAGGATTTCTGCTTTGATCCATATTTTGAGGAAGACTTCCAGTCCATAGAAGCCCCCGAGACACACTTTCATTTGATAAGCGACTCCACATGGGGGGTGAGGGAGAAGGTGAAGCAAAGCGATTGGCAATGCTAATACTATCTTGAATCTTTCAAGGGACTCTAATGTGAGTTTATTACTAAAGTATTCATTTTGATCTTCAGTTTATAGATACTCAATACATTTTGCTACATGGTCCCTCTTTCCTACCATCATGATTGGAATAGAGTTCAGTTTCTATCACAATGCCCCCATTCATCTATCAAATGCATTTGAACTTTTGATAGCAAAATTACTGAAAATTAATAATGGAAGTGGAAATTACCATGAGTTTGTTGAATTTTTCTTAACTGTGAGGGTCGGAAAAATGTGCCATCTCCCAGCAGTTACTACCTACTTGCTTAAAAAACCAACATATACATCCAGAACATATCAGATAGATGCGTAAATGACCTTTGAAATTTTGTAATATGAAAATCAAAACAAACATTTCAACTACCTCTATAGGTGTTGCAGCCTTTTTACTTCCCCACAAAAGCTTTTTTTTTATGATCTACAGACATGGATCCAGACGCTCCAAGATTTTTATTCACTGTGGTGGACAAAACGGAAGAACTATAGTGAAAACAGCAATAGAGGTTTTTCCTTTGGCCTGGCTTAAAGCCATCAACCATTGATGGAATAGATCTTTGTAGATTAGCCCTGGAAAACAGAATGAGGTCCTTGTTCACAAAATCCTTATAAGAGATAAGTTTTTCACTCTGGTTGAAATAAGTCCCTGGCTGTCAATGTGATCAAATCAGTATTATTAGTGTGATAAAACCAATATCAATTTCCTTTAAATTTTATTTCCAATAGCTCACCATTGGCTTCATTACCTCAAATTGTCTCAACCAGTTTTTTTTGGTCTGTATGTTCTTCTTGCATTACGAATTCAGAGTGCTACCTTTTGCATTAGGAGAAGGTTATAATCAGGACATAGTAGTACCAGGATTCAGAGTGAAGCACATTATTATATCTGTTCATATATAGAAAACATATTTGTTAATATAGATAATAGCTGTTTTTTGCAGTTTGCAGCTTAGTATGAAATGATTGTAAATAAATTTGGAAGGTGAATAAATGTAACTAATAAAATATAACTAACCTGCAGTTATTAAGAATTAGTGTTTGTTGTGGAGGTTGAATTTGATAATGCTAATAAGCGTGCTTCTTCTTGCTTTCGTCGTGCTACATATGGGTTTTGTTGCATATGTGCATATCGTTCAAATGTGAATGTTGGTTTGATGCGCAGACTTGCAAGTTGACGCACTCTTGAAATTGCTGTGAATGTTAGGCCTTGCCAGTCGACATTGTCGATGTTGATTGTTGCCTTTTTAAGTGCAAGGCCTTGTGATTTGTGTATTGTTAAGGCCCATGCCACTTTGAGTGGTATTTGTCGACGTCAACCATGACTCAAAGGTGAAATAGGGACATTCTTTGGATTATTGTGGTCCCAAGCAGGCCCTATGTAATTGTTGAATTGAACAACAACAAATAATGGAAGTGAAGGTGGGTTTTCTGCATCCTTGTAGACTATTGCTTTGAATTCACCAAGTGCACCATTTACAAGGCCTGTTTCCACCCATAAATTTGAACATAACATTACTTTTTGTTGAACACATAATAGAAGCTTAGATTGAAGTTGTTCATCATCTGGATTTGAACTTGGTGGTCCTTTAAGTTGCTCTGCAATTGATAATGCAACAGGTTTTGCCAATGACAATAAAATTTGTTGGTTATATAGTGAGACCATTTCATTTGTTGCAAAGAGATGTATTGAGGATAAGAAACTATTTTGCTCTGTAGTTGTCAATGTTGAGCTGGAGTGTGACATTAGGACTTTCCAATCTTCAATTGTAGGTTCTGCATTTCACAAATTGGAGAGTAGAGTACGAAATGAAATTTGTGCTGGATCTTCACCGATTTGACAAAAGATTTTGGTAAGAGTGATAACTTTTGTGAAGCTTTGCCATAGAGTGCCTCCATAAGATGTTGATGCATACATAGGGATGTCCTTCACTGGTGGAAGTTGTCCAAGATCTCCAAATAGCATGATTGAGCATCCTCCAAATGGTATTTGGTTATTGTTGGGGAATGCTTCACGTAACCTCTTGTCAATGCATTGTAGCAACTTGGGTCCAATGAAGCTCATTTCATCTATTAGTATGTACCGAATGAAGTACATTTTTTCTTGGAAGTTTGCAAGTGTTTGTCCTTGCAAGGGTTCCATATCTTTGATAGGTATTCGTAGAGTAGAGTGGATTGTTGATGCTTCTATGTTGAATGCTACTACGCCTGTTGGTGCAAGAAGTAGTAATGGTGATTGGCCATTTGTGGCTGAGCTCATGAGTGCATTTTTTATGGTTTTTATAAGGTGTGATTTACCTGTTCCAGCAGTTCCTTGAACAATTAATTTTAGAGGAAGTTGGCACGTACCAGCATGTAAGTGTGACAAAATAATATGAAAGGCTATTTTTTGTTGGATGGATAGGTCATTTTCGGTAGGGAAATTGGTAGGTTGGTGGACTTCAAATGTTGCACAGTTGGATTGTATGAATGTACTTGCAGAGTGTTGATGGTGTGGATTGATTTGGGAAGATCCCCAATCATGGTGCAAGTCAATGTCACGGTGACCAAGCATGTCTAGTTAGTCAAAGTAGAGGGGAAGGCTTGGGTATAAGCAAGACAGTACTTGCCATTCTGATGGGTTGTTATTTTGTATTATATCTTCTTCATCGGAAGAGGCGCTAGAATCTGTATTTGTGGGCCTTTTTCTTGTGTGCGTAGCACATGCCAGGGATGATAATTACATGCAAAATTCTCCCATTGTCTTATTATTTCAAGTGATGATGAGCCAATATCATTGTTAATGTTGCAAAATATCTTGTATAGTAATAGTTCACTCCAACAAAATGCTTCATAGTCTTTGTCATCTTTTGCAGGGATGTTTATGAAGCGTGGGGATGCACGTACAATGGCATCTATGGAGTGCTTTTTCCATTGGCTATTCTTTCAAGATGCTTTGAAAGTCCATTTTCTAGTTACTTCAATGAGTGACATGGACTCTAGATATGTTGGCCGATCCATGTAAGTATCAATGTAGTTTGTGGATGTACAAGTTGGTTCAGAGGACATTGAAACATGTTGGAATTTATTTTGGCTAACATTTAAAGAAACAAAAATCCTGCTTGAAATGCAGAGGGGCAATTTTAGCAGTAGGTGGCAACTTTCTTGTGCTCCAATATCACGGTCCACAAGTGTTTCTGCAAGCATTTTACGGAAAGCTGTAGGTGCTGGGTTGTGAGAGTCAATGTTTGTTGAAATACGAGAAAGCATTTCACGATATGTTTCTGATTTTGTTTCAGCTTTTGCTGCATATTTTGCAATGTATTTGAGGACAACATGGATAGAGAGTACAGGTTGGCAGTCTACATTGGCCCTCCAAATAGAGAGTATAGAAGGGTTGTGTAGGTTTAAGCGATCGTCATTGCGTGAAGGGGTAAATGTTGGTTGGCCATACTCATCAATTGCAATACTTGATTGATCTTGCATGCTCCAAGGGGCTTTGTAGTGACATTGAATGGTTGTGCCTTTTCTCTTAAGGCATGTTTGTAAGGTACACTTTGTATGACGCTGTACACAATTTACCAATTCTGTGTAGTTGCTTAATGGGTCTAAAGGTATAATCAATCTTGTATCCATTAAACATGGATCATCGGCAAGAGTTCGATGAATTAGGTGGTTTCTTAACGGAAGCGGTTTGGGATTCCATGCAGAGACATATCTATTGATGTATTCAATTGCATTTTTGACTGATTGGAGATTATTCCATTCTATTTTTTCGATATCTGGTGCATTTTGTAGCCATAGAAAACCATGGATATGTGTAGAGCCCTTGTGTTGCCATTCATACCTGGTGAAAACTTATTATTAGGAATTGTTTACAAGGTATGCAATGTAAATTGATGAATTTATGCAGATTTTACGTGTACCAATAGTTTGTTGTACCAAGTAGCTTCTCCAAGACCTCTTCACGAAATGCAGTAAATCTATGGTGCATGTACTGTGTTGTAAGGTGTGGGTTTTGAACTATATTTTGTATCCTCCATTTGTATGCTGCTTGTGGATTTGTAGGTGCATTAGATGGCATTATACTATGCAAGTCTGGCCATTTTGTATCCACTGCACTGAGTGTGAAGAATAGTGTTGGACAACCAATTTGTATGATCATATCTGAAAGCTCTGCTCTAGAACGGTTCCAAAATTGTCGTGTTCCATGAATTGACGCTCCAAAGCATATGAGTTGTTCTGCAAGCTTGTCATCAGGCAAGTCCTTCAATCTTTGACGAAGATCAAGAATAGTTATTGGTAGTGTTGGGTGGATATTTTTATGAACAAAAACAGATGCTATTTCTTGACTGCGATGCCATATTAGGATATTTAGTATGAAGTATCTAAAGTGAGGGTGTTGGCCAAACCTATTATCATAATACCTCAGTAAGTGGAGACCATATTCATGTAATTTGACTTCTTTGATGCGTTGTTGTTTGAAAGCGGAAATGCCTTTAGGAAACAAGCTGGGGAAGGCCATTACAAATAATCCTTCTGTGTTGTATTCATTGATGGGAGATGGACAAATGGGTGGCCAATCTATAGACAAGGGTGGTCGTCCTTCACCTAGTTGCAATAAGGACCGCAATTCTTCAACCTCTCTGCGTGCTGGTGGAAGGCTAGCAACAAATGAAGTACTGGGTTGCATGTTTGCCTTTGCATCTTCATTGTTTACATCAACTGTATGCATCATTGTTGAAGTTGTGGAACTTGGAATAGTGTTTGTTTCATTTAGCAAGTCTATAATGTTAGTGGAATCACTTGGCAGGAAGGATAATGCAACATCATCTAATTGTATAGTTTTGTAGTATGGATCATTTATGATTTTATATTGCAAGGCCTCGTATACACGTCCTCTACTTACATAAAAGCTATAGTCTTTTTCCTTGATGTTTCTTTTGTTAACCAATAAGATATCTAATTCATCTATACGCCTTGGCAAGTGGGTTGCAATAGTAGAAACATCTTGAGGAAAACAAATAGTGTGGCCACTATATTTTAGCTGCCCCCCTTTTGCATAGGTTACTTGAAGGATTGGGCTAATTCTTGCTATTAGCATTTCTTCAACTTGGATTAGCTTTTTTAAACATTGGGGTTGCTCACCTGGGTCCATGTTATTCCATTTTGAAAAGCGGTGGCCATTTTTTTTAGATGCGCACCTATAACATGTAGGTAGCCCATTTATTTGCCTTGTTTTAATGCCAGGGTATTTTTCCATGCAGACTAAACAGGTTGGCATATTTGCAAGTTTGTCTATTTTTGAGCGGAAGTTATCTCTTGCAGTATAAAAATTTTGAGTAAAATTTGGTTGTGGATGGATATGACAAAATGGATTTGCTTGAATTGAACTATTTATTTGAATTGCAACTAGATGAAGGTGGGTGGGATTAGTAGAGCATGGGCGTGTAGTTGTGGAGATTCCATCTATGAGATTATGTTGATTTTCTCGTCTTCTTTTATTGATCTCGCTTTTTCTTGCATGGTAACGTAATTGGTGGAGCTCATTTTGTCGAGCTTGTTTTTCTTGCAACCTTGTGTTTTCTAACTCCATTGACAAGTTTCTGTGAACATAAATAGTTCATATAATATTTATGTAATATATAATAAATAACCATGGCTTGCATGAGTAATGGAAAAATGAGATGTAAATACGAAGGTCTAATATTTATCATTTTAAATAGACTAAATATACAACTTAGATGGACATTTAATGTAAGTGAATTTGCAATGAAAACTTTGATAATGAAAATAACTTAATACGAGAATTTGTAAATAGTAAGAACTAACTTAATCATTTTTTAAAAACGTGAAACAACATGATACATTTGAAATTAAACTTTATGCATAGGTTATATTGAAATTGTTACAAGACATGTGACATATAATCTAAGGTAAATTGAAAACCAAGTTATTGAAGCCAAAATAATACAAACAATTCTTTAGATTTGCTAAAGATTAAGCATGAATCATTAGAAAATTGAATTATGTATATATGTTTGGAAAAACTCTAAAAGTTTTGAGTAATTGTTTCTTGAGCTTACTAAAAGTGGATAATTACACATGGCATAATGAGCATACTTTTAAAAACTAGTGTACAAAAGCTAAGCTTGCTTAATAGCTATAATAACAATGCTTTGTGATTCATGACCACCAAAAGTATTTGTTTGGATGGACAATGCTAGTAGGAATTCATTGTTGACAATTGTGTCTAAAATTTGGCTAGCACCATTAGGCTCTGCTAGTAGGAGCTGAAAATCTTCTATGCGAACTCCGAACAATGTTGTGGCTGGTTCTTCAAAAGCGGTGGCATTAAGAAGCTCACCTGTAGTGTCTTGCAAGTCCATCTTGAGCATGTAGCTGAAATCACATGTAGTAATCTCTATAGAACACTTGGGGCACTTAAAAGCAGTTGGGGTAATTTGGACAACCTTTTTTTTACACTTTTTGTTTTCCACAATGCGAGGGCAAGACAAGTAGTAGAAGTTGTCTAAGTGGAGCTTTTTGATAGTAGCCTTTACGCAAACATTATGTTTCTCAAGAGAGTTTGGATTCTCAATATTTGAAATTGGAATCGGGTTTTTAAATTTTTTTGCTGATATATTGGTCTTTGAGAGGGAAAGAGAAGGAAGGGCAAAGCCTTTAGTGGCATACCATGTTTGCAATTTTGATGCTTCTACCAACTTAGGATCGATTAGAATGGTTGTAGCGAAAATGGTATCAATTGATTTTCCAGACCATGAGGTTATCCGACCACTTTTGATCAAAACAATTGGTGGGTTGGGTTGTGGTGGAAGGTCAGCTAGTTGTTTCCCAATGATTTGGCAATGGCTACCCCAAAGTGTGATATCAATGGTATGTTCTGACATGTCCATTATTGTGGCTGTACATTTTATTGTTTCAGTGCCATCCCTTTTTCGAATGGTTGATGTTGGAGAGATAGATAGAAGGACACCAATGACATCTACAAGGGAATTAATAGGTAACGACATTAATGGTTGAATGGTTTTGATATGGTAAATTTGTGTTGGAATTGTGGAGTCTACACAGGTTAATGGACTAATGGTTGAGGAGTTGTGGAGGAAAATTTCATATGGGTAAGTTCCGCTACTATATTTTGTGTTTCTTACTCTAATGCTACCATTTGATATGACATAAGTATTATTTGACTCAATCGCATGGTAGAACCTATCTACTTGTTCATAAAACAGGTTACATGTATTTCAGAGCCTTCTTTATCTACAAAATCAAACCCAAATACTTTCCCATAATTTTTTTCATTTTTGTATGCATGAATTGGGCTTTTACTCAAGGCACGACCGTGTATGGACCAAAGTTTATGGTTTGGGGTTAAGGTTGCAATTGGATTTGGTTTGATTGCGGAAAGAGTGTGTTTTTCCCTTAATGATGTAGTTGCATCATGGGAGTTGTTGGGAGTTTGACTATTACCCAATGGCTCTTGGGAGTTGGTAGAGAGCATACAAGTTGTAGCTTGATTAATTGCAATTGGTGCTCCAATCATTGAGGCATTGTTTGTAATAATTTCCAAGTTATGAATTACAATAGCCCTACAATGAAAAGGACAACTTCAAAGTGAATGCATTGTACATGCATAAACAAGAGGAACTCAAATAAATAAGGTGATAATAGACGTACGTAAATTTTTGAAATTTCCTGCAGATGTATTCTTTGAGTTGGATAATAGATCCTTTGAGTAAAGCCTCCTCCAATACAAATTTGTTGAACTGTGTGGGTAGCAAAGCAGAATATATGTGCGTCCCATCTGAGAGTTGAATACGATACTTGGTAAGCATAGTTTCTGTTTGTTGAATGGGGTCGATAGATGCAATTTGCAAAAATGGGTCAACATCAGGCATGCCTGAAAGGATGTCAGCAATTGCATTTGCAGTTAAGGTCGACATGACATTGTTGGAAGACATTGGAAGTGCTTGGCCTGCAAGCAAAGTGAAAGTAAGGAATTTAGGTATTTAATAAACGTTAAAGTCATAATTTTATAATGAAAATTGTTCAGTACGATCTTTCATATGAGTGAAATTGAAATCGTTTATTCATTACATGGCCTAAGTTGAGATTACAAGTGTTTGTGGCATTGTTTTGTTTGGTATTATGGTAGCATAAATAACATTCATGTTTTGAACCATATGTATAAATGGGAAAATTAGGATGTTCAATTTAACAGTTGTGATTAGTTGAAAGCTCAAACAACTAATTAAAGGAAGTCACAACCGTTTGATAAATTCATGTAAAATGATTATTGGAAGATTGAAATCAATTAGGAATGATTGTATATATATAAAAGATTAAGCAATAATGGTGCTTGCAGCAATTATTGAGCCTTATAAGTTATTATGATGCCTTAAATAGTATGGATAATAGATTCTTAACCATTTGAACTACACTAATGATATTTTATGAGTGTGAAGATCAGATCAATTGGAAAATAAGAAAAGGACAGAGTAGCCAGCAAACATAATTTGTTAGTATCAATTATTTTATGATTTCAGAAATATGGAACTAGTGCATCAATTAGTTTAAATTATTTTCAGAATTATAAAATAATATATATTGTGGTAGGATATTAATAAAGGATTATAACATATCATTTAAAATGATTCATGCATATTACCTTATGATAGGATATTCATATTTCACTGTATATTGCTAATGTGATTATTGCAAATACAAATTCAATTAGTTTATAAGGAGCCCAGTCATGAGGAAATGGAAGGGGATGGAAAGATGAGGGTATTAGAATCCTCACTAAATAGGCCACCCCATATCAATGGCATGAGCCACATGGGGTCACCTCATATGAATGGAATGCGCCACATGAGGTCAAGGAGGCTAAGACACCCCTTCAAACTCCCCCCTCTTCCATGATCCCCCATGATTGAGCATCCTCAAGGTGGACTAATAATCAGATTTAACAAATTTACGCTAGAATTATTAATGTTAAATCATGATATACTATTTGTTAGGTGATTGTTGTAATTGATTTCTAACTTGTCTACAGGGATTAAGTTGAGCCAAGATACTCTCTAAATCTGTTGTTTGCTTGGAAATTGATAATTTAGAGTAAAAATAATATAATCCCAATTAGGGACATTACAAACATCATAAAGGTTAACGTAGTTGTTAGGCTTCTTGCTTCCTCTCTAAAGGAAGGCTCTACAATGGTACAGAAGGCTGCAACCAAATTGCATCCACAATCGGGATGAGTTGGGAGATAGACTTTGTCAGCAATTTGAAGGCAAGATTGACCATCTTTCCCTAATTGAACAGTTGACCACAATCAAGAGGGCTCCTCATTAATTCATGGGGGACTTTAACTTCAAATTTCAAAAAACCTGGGACAAAATCCCTACCTTGGTGAGACCCCCCCCTCCCCCAAACCATGCTTTCTTGTATTACTTGAGGGCTCTAAACAGTGATGTGGCTGTCATGATCCAATCTATGGGAGGTTTTGTATTACCTGATGCATATGGCATTGCTATCAGAGCTGAAAATTGTTTGATACAAGCAGGAAAGATAACCTCCAAGCCTCTCATACCTCTTTTCCCAAAAAACCCACCCACCCAGCCCATATTGGCACCTATTCCTATAGGCTGTAAAAATCAATCAGCCAAGTGCTTCAACTACTCCTTTCGATGAGCTGCATGAGATGAAAGCCTTGTTATGCAACTTTGGCAACGATCTGGCAATTTTAAAAGGGGAGCAAACAAAGAACAACAGCCCTTACCAGCCCCGCAGTTAAAACTCAAGCATAAATGGGGTCCTCAGTCAGGCTTTGATGGTCTAAAATGATCTAGCACCTCCAAGGCTTTGTCAAGAAGGTATATTGGGGCAGGTACAAGGTCAAGGTGTTTCCATCCTTTTGAACTTAAATGAAAGCGAAGCCTCTGATGAAGGCCAACTGGCGGCCAAGGAGAAATAGATTATAAAAGAAACTAAGGCAGCCTCCCAGATTCCTCATTTCAATGTCCCAAGTTTCAAAGGTTATCAGCCTACTGTCCCACAAGAGCAACTCCCACAAGATTCTTTCCTCTCTCAAGAAGTTCAACAAACCTTTCAGACTCCCCTACTAGATCAATTTTCTTGTCCCAACACCATTTCACTCTTCAAAGGTGGACCTATTGTTTATCAGGGTAGCTTGTATGATGAGCAAAGGAGCGAGGTGTTTGAGGGCAAAGAGGGACAATATGTTGTTGGTCCCCCCTCATGTGATATGAAAATGGAAAAATCAGACCTAGTACAGGAGGGAAATAAGCCTAATTGGTTGCAGAAGTAGACCACTGAGCCAGTGGTTGACGTTAGAGGAGAGGAGATGGTGCTATTGTTTGACAAGCTTCCTTGCTTTGTTGACAAAGATGAAGAGAACATACCAATGTCAACATCAACACAAGGTTTGGAGTAGCAGAAAGATACCTATGACCTTGATGAGATGTTGGTCTATGAAGAAGAAAATAAGGACAATCTTTTTTGGAATGAAAAATTTGACATACACAAGGTTGTTGGTCAAATTGAGCAAGATAGCAAACCAAAATCTAAGTTCCAGGAAGATGACCTTGATGTTTATTCAAACCTCCAAGAAGTTTGTCATGAATAAAGGATGAGTCCAACTTATCACGGAAGAATAATGAGGAGCTTGATGAAGACCTCTTTCGGGATGAGTTAGAAGACTTCTGCTCAAATCTTGATGACAAGTCAGCATCTTCTAAATCCATAAAATCATGAGCAATATAAACAAGAGGAGACAGTAGCCATATTTCCAAATGAGTCACAAGAAGTAAACTATTCCAACCAGCAAGATGATAGAAAAGAACCACTTGAGTGTAAGTCCAGCATTGGTTGCCTGAACATTGCTATCTCACAAGGATGTCCTATTAGGCACCTAGCCCAGTTGGAGGCCAACAAGACATCACCTATCATGCTTACACCTAATCATAAAGATGAGTAACAAGAGGAGAAAATTTAGCCTACCTGTTCACTACAAAACAGCAGCATGTACAGTCAACATGAATGGGTAAGCGAGTTTGTTTATATTCTTCAAGAAGCATTTCAGCAACCTATTAGGCATTTGTCCTTTCTTCATCTCTTCTTAGTCTACTTTCCCTCTGCAACTACCATAATATCTACCAGGAATTGCTTTCCTCAGCCCAGCCATTGGAATATCATGCGTGTGCCTTATAATATTCTCATTAATTAGGTACACCCTGCATGCCTCTAAATAAAAAATAAAGAATTCAGAGGACCATTGTTGGATGACATATATCCTGTATAGAGTGCCTATAAAGTAAAATCTATCACTTAATAGCACTTATTAAATAGCTTGATTTCATTCAACATATCCGATTATCAAAAGCTACAGGTTGACACTTCTTTCCCATATGACACAGTAGGGGCATGACAGTAAAAATCACCAACGCTGGAACTGACCAGTTTTTCCCAGAGTAGAAGATAAAGGTATTGGTATAAACATTTGAGTTCAAAAATTATATTTGAAAAGCTGCATATGGGGGAACTACATTTATGAAATTAGAATAGTAAAGGGTAGTCGTGCATTTGAAAAAATTTAAGCTCTTTCAGTTTATGTCATTCTATCTCCCATTTTCCATTGTTCCATCAATAGCATCTGCATTAGCTCTAGTAAATCTTCTGTTATATGTCATTATTCTGCTAAAATTGTTTTAGATTCTATTAACCTTTCACAATACTCTCCTAAATTAGATTATTCTTATTTCCTTGTGAATACCAAATAGCTAATTATGAGTCTGCAAACTTCAAGGATAAGCTTATAGGGAGCGATTTCCATGAGAATTAATAAATAGCACTATCCAGTTTGCTCATGGTTAAGGCAAAGCTAAAGTTAGGGAATTGAATCTACATCTCTGTGGTATTGCTGTAGTGTTGGGTTGTTTTATCATTTATGTTACTTGTGGAAGCTTTAGTGAAGTTGGGGGTTGTTCTGGAGTGATTACTTTGCACTTTCAAACCTATTTTCATGCTTAGATCATGATATCAGACCTGCTCCTGAGTCATTATAGACAGTTTGGAGGCTATCTTAAAGTGTTGGATGGATACCAAAAGGAGGCTATGTTAGGAGGTCTTTCAGAGGTTCCCTTATTGTTGAGAACGGTATCCGGCCACTTGAAGTCATGTCATTGCTCAGATTTACTATTCACCCCTATAGCAGAGCATGTAGTGGTGAATCAAACCTGCATCGTTTGCCAATATCATTAAGTTTGAGGTATTTTAATTTGGAGTTGTGTCTTGAATTTCTTACCCATCTCTTCAGTTGATGTAGGGTTAATTATCTCCTTCTAAATGATATTAGACAATGTAAGAACACTGATTTCCTAATCAAAATCATGACAACATTGTGTTTGATTAGTAATTGCAAAATTTGGTTGTAAGTTGTTTATCAAAAAAAAAACAAAGGGAGTGTATGTTACATCATACCAGTGTTTTATTCTTATTGTTGCCAAATAGAAAATATATTAATCGCTGATTTTCATATTATCAATGGTCATGGAAGTAAAAGTTTAGAGACTCTTGAGTTTTGTTACAGATCTTCATCTTTTGTTGTGGCACTACATCCTCTCAAAGTATTTCTTGGTTGTCAACTTCCATGTTTTCCAATGAAGTTAGCACCTGCCCTTCTTCCTCATACAACATGGAAGATTTGTGAAGGTTTACACATTCACAATTAACCATCAACATTAAATGCATCTTCATGAAAGGGGATTCCCATTAAGATGGAAAGCATTTTCACCAATAGCCTTCGAGATGGAAAATGGTTCATGTCTAAGAGTTTTGATCTTCTTTGTTTCCCATGCAACCTTTCCTTGTCTATGAACAACCAGATAAATGGAAATGATCCAAGGAAATTAAAGGGCAGTGACAGGCATATCCTTCCTTATGGTATCTGAATTTTTTCCCTTTAAAGGCTGTAAATTGTTCACATTTTGATCCTGGTGTTCTGGTTTATTAGAAAATGGTATGACATACTATTAAATGCAATTGTCTTGGATAGGTGAAGGCCTATAAGTTCATATATTTCAGCATTTCCTATATAACTAAATGGATGCTTACAAGTGGATGCTTACAAAAGTATGTACATGTAATATATATGGCAGTGAATTTTACCAAAAAAATATCTTTATAGATAATTGACGAAGAATATACATTGTTATTTTACAATGTATGTACTTATATTTACAAAGAAGATATCTTTACAGAAAATTGATGAGGAATATACATTGTTATTTTACAATGTATGTACATATGAGTTATTAACATAGATGAAAATGGTATACAAGACCGTACTTCAAATTCATTGGATATCATTTAGGAAAAGTGAGAAGTGCTCAATGATTATGTGGGATGAGGCCATCTTGTAGTGTTCGTCATAGTACATTTCTTTTTAAAAAGAGCAAAACCCGCCTACTTTTGAACATGTTTTATGAAATTCTTTTGCAACAATCTCCATTTGTTGGACTTCTTCTTCTTCAACAACAACAGTATGGCAGGTTGCTTCTTCAATCTCTTGGATAATCTTTTGTGAATGCTCTGAGATTGATTTAATTAATTTGTCAATTGGTGTTTCAATGTACACATTTGAACCCACTGAATCATCAGATATTACGATTGGGCTTGTTATGGAATTTCCTGTTTCGTTTTGTTGAGCATCAATATTTTCCATTATCTAAAGAAATAGACAGGAAATTATTATTTAAAGAAAGCTTATGAGGTTTCTATGATAAATATTAAATGAGAAAATTCCCATTAAATTTAATTTCATTGCAATTTGAGAAAGATAATCTACAACAGTACAAAACAGTCAACAGAGTTATCTACAAAGATAGAATTTACCTCCTTCAAGTAGATTTTATACAGTAACAATAGATTTGACACTCTTGTCAATACCCTTGATAATTTGAATGGCTTTGCTTGGCCTCCAACCTGCAAATTTACACGGTACTATAAAAAAAAGATTTTGAGGTTTGTTTGATTGAAAAAAAATGTAATAGTAAATACCAACATGAACTTAAAGTGGACCAAACAGTTACCTCCTGCAAATAGTTTTTTATACTAACTAATGCTTTGAGGGGCTTGTCAATAGTAATGGTAGTTTCAATGGCTTTGCTCCACCTTTAGCCTACAACTAAACATGGTAATATTTAAAATAACAGAACTAGAAATACAACAAAATAGTCAACACATTAACCTAAAAAGGCATTAAGCTTCTCTGAAAACCATGTATATAGGAAATTTGATAAGTGTTTCAGAATTTGTTTGATGATTCATTAGCAGGATAAACGGATAAAATATACTGACATTTGTCATAAGAGTTTTTTGAGGGCCAAATGGGACCACTTTGTTGATCCATTTGGGAATTTACAATACTTTCTATCTTCTCTATGTAAGATGTATTCATGCATTATGCATACCTTTTCACTGCGTAAAATGATGTTTATCAATTTTTTACAAATTGAAGTCTGTTTAACAAAAATACACATGTAATTACTTGCAACCTATTTAACTTGTTCCCTTCTAACTCATTTACAGTGGGGGGGCTCAAATGTGTAAGGTTGTTATTCATCAGCTTTGAGAATATAGGAGAAAACATTCGACTACTCCTTTCGATGAGCTGCATGAGATGAAAGCCCTATTATGCAACTTTGGCAACGATTTAGCAATTTTAAAAGGGGAGCAAACAAAGAAAAACAGCCCTTACCAGCCCCGTAGTTAAAACTCAAGCAGAAATGGGGTCCTCAGTCAGGCTTTGATTCTTTCCTCTCTCAAGAAGTTCAACAAACCTTTCAGACTCCCCTACTAGATCAATTTTCTTGTCCCAACACCATTTCACTCTTCAAAGGTGGACCTATTGTTTATCAGGGTAGCTGGTATGATGAGCAAAGGAGCGAGGTGTTTGAGGGAAAAGAGGGACAATATGTTGTTGGTCCCCCCTCATGTGATATGAGAATGGAAAAATCAAACCTAGTACAGGAGGGAAATAAGCCTAATTGGTTGCAGAAGCAGACCACTGAGCCAGTGGTTGACGTTAGAGGAGAGGAGATGGTGCTATTGTTTGAAAAGCTTCCTTGCTTTGTTGACAAAGATGAAGAGAACATACTAATGTCAACATAAACACAAGGTTTGGAGTAGCAGAAAGATACCTATGACCTTGATGAGATGTTGGTCTATGAAGAAGAAAATAAGGACAATCTTTTTTGGAATGAAAAATTTGACATACACAAGGTTGTTGGTCAAATTGAGCAAGATAGCAAACCAGAATCTAAGCTCCAAGAAGATGACCTTGATGTTTATTCAAACCTCCAAGAAGTTTGTCATGAAGAAAGGATGAGTCCAACTTATCACGGAAGAATAATGAGGAGCTTGATGAAGACCTCTTTCGGGATGAGTTAGAAGACTTCTGCTCAAATCTTGATGACAAGTCAGCATCTTCTAAATCCATAAAATCATGAGCAATATAAACAAGAGGAGACAGTAGCCATATTTCCAAATGAGTCACAAGAAGTAAACTATTCCAACCAGCAAGATGATAGAAAAGAACCACCTGAGTGTAAGTCCAATATTGGTTGCTTGAACATTGCTATCTCACAAGGATGTCCTATTAGGCACCTAGCCCAGTTGGAGGCCAACAAGACACCACCTATCATGCTTACACCTAAGCATAAAGATGAGTAATAAGAGGAGCAAATTTAGCCTACCTGTTCACTACAAAACAACAGCATGTACAGTCAACATGAATGGGTAAGCAAGTTTGTTTATATTCTTCAAGAAGCATTTTAGCAACCTATTAGGCATCTGTCCTTTCTTCATCTCTTCTTAGTCTACTTTCCCTCTGCAACTACCATAATATCTACCAGGAATTGCTTTCCTCAACCCAGCCATTGGAATATCATGCGTGTGCCTTATAATATTCTCATTAATTAGGTACACCCTGCATGCCTCTAAATAAAAAATAAAGAATTTAGAGGACCATTATTGGATGACATATATCCTGTATAGAGTGCCTATAAAGTAAAATCTATCACTTAATAGCACTTACTAAATAGCTTGATTTCATTCAGCATATCCGATTATCAAAAGCTACAAACTAACACTTCTTTCCCATATGACACAGTAGGGGCATGACAGTAAAAATCACCAATGCTGGAACTGACCAGTTTTTCCCAGAGTAGAAGATAAAGGTATTGGTATAAACATTTGAGTTCAAAAATTATATTTGAAAAGTTGCATATGGGGGAACTACATTTACGAAATTAGAATAGTAAAGGGTAGTCGTGCATTTGAAAAAATTTAAGCTCTTTCATTTTATGTCATTCTATCTCCCATTTGCCATTGTTCCATCAATAGCATCTGCATTAGCTCTAGTAAATCTTCTGTTATATGTCATTATTCTGCTAAAATTGTTTTACATTCTATAAACCTGTCACAATAGTCTCCTAAATTAGATTATGCTTATTTCCTTGTGAATACCAAATAGCTAATTATGAGTCTGCAAACTTCAAGGATAAGCTTATAGGGAGCGATTTCCATGAGAATTAATAAATAGCGCTATCCAGTTTGCTCATGGTTAAGGCAAAGCTAAAGTTAGGGAATTGAATCTACATCTCTGTGGTATTGCATCTACACAATCAATAGAGAGGAAGAGCAAGGTTAATAGAAAACTTCTCACCGCACCTACACAAAGTGAACAATCAATAGAAGAGGCTACTAAAGCACTCCTGCAAATGAGTACAAAAAAAAGCAATAAAAGATAGAAGTAGAAATCAAAACATGGGACCCGGTCATCTGAAGAGGAGGCACAAGGAAGGGAAAAATCCACCTAAAACAATCAAAGACTCTCTTAGATGTGAAAGCCTTATTTGGTGTCCTATTCACGAAATTCCTCTCAGCCATGGAGACATTTAGTTATGGATAAACGTATACCTTTCTGCAACTCATACAAGACACCCTGGCCCATACAAGATTATGACATACAATAATTAAATCCCTAGATCATAAGGTGCTTAGTTGCAAGAAATGGCTCAAAAGATCAACCCAATCAGACTGAAGAAACATCTATTTAAAATAAAATATCAATGCCCAGATTTGTTCAAATGGTGACATTGTGATGAATCCAATGCTGCAAGATATAGATTACATTACCAAGCATTCATACCCTCAGTCATGCAATAGTCAAATAGAAACAAAAACAAAATAGTCCTAATCTGCTGTATTTTTCTTCTTAATGTCCGCTCCTCTCTTCAACTAACAAACAAACCACTAAAAAGGTTACAATTAAAATGCAAATAGGTAAAATATATATGAAAATAAGGAAAAACGGCTCAACTGTCATCCAAATTTCTGTTGCGTGGAATCCCTCGGCATCCTCATTCTTCGGTAGAAGCCTTCGTAAACCCACTACCTGGCATATTTCGTTCAACAAAATCCTTGCATTTTCTGAGGAGCATCATAGGACATGCCATCGATGGCTATTCAGGACTCAAGAGTATACCATCCCCTGTAGAGCAAGGACAATTGTCGATTGAGAAACTCAGCCGGGGTTTTTCAAATAAGACATGCCTTTGGCGTAATTAAAAATGGAATCAAATTAAGTTGTAAGTGGAAGTATTTTGTATTATTTAGTAACAATAAAGTATTAATGAGATAAAATTTATAGATTTTTTATGTCATTTGATATTTAATGTTAAAGTGTTTATTAATGTTATACAATAGTATATATAGTTTTAATTCATATGAAATAGATTATTTCATTGTTGATGATGAGTACCTACCCTACTTGTTGTCTTAAATTTTTAGAATTAGTATTTTAAAATTTGATTTAAATTAATTGATTAGAATATCATCCAAGTATTTGTGAACTTAGGATGTGCAGGTTATCATAAATATATTTATTATAAATAAAAGACATCGTTGATCAAGGAATTCATAGATCCATATATAATCATGTGTACCAAGTTTTGAATTAGTAGAGGTGCATCTCGCTTGCACTACCAAAGTACAATATAGGTGTACCCATCAAATAAACCAACAAAGGTGCATCTTGCTTGTATTGGCAAATTATAATACAACTATACCTATCAAGTATAATTATTCACATTCACCTACATTGATAAAGTACAATACAAACATACTCCTTTATGGGATGGAGAACATCTCAAACTTGATCTATAAACTGAGTGAGATACTCTCAAATAGCTCCTTGCCTATAGATAACTTACTTCTCATAAACACCTTATAGATTATATTTTTAATGTGTTCTTGCATTCATACATGTTAGAATATGCTAAAAGCATTCAAAACCCAAATCTCATGCAGAATAACCACTTAAACCCTTATTAAAAAAAGACAATAATCTAAGTATCAAAATAAGGATATATTTTGTGTTGCTCCAAATCTACTCACCACCAATGTGTAGTATGAATTAGACCTAGGATAACACTTGTGTTGCACTCATGTGGCTTGCATATAGACAAGTCACTCTTGCTCATGTGGAAAAATTTGATGGAGCAAGGGAGTGTTTAAATGACCACCCTCTTCATGCAAAAGGAGAGTCATATGAGTACCAATGGTGTTTGCACATGGTGTAAGTGTTATGCCAACTTGATTGCTCACTTTTGAGGGAGTGCTTGATGGCCAATGACTATTTTGGTGCATAAATTTGTGGTTGATATTTATGGGTGTTATATAGAAAACCTCTAAAGAGGTGTTATTATATTGATTCTTATGTGGTTAGGTGCATTGTTAGTATCAATTTTATTTTAGTCATGTTAAGGATTAGCAAGAAAGGTATTAAGATGATGGTTATTTATCTCAATCAACTCTTGAAGGAGGTCTAGTTCTCTTGCTCATCTTATATTGTTGTCTTCTTAGATCTATTGCAAGATAATAACTTACCCTTAAACATGTTTAAGGCCAAAGGATTCTTGGTTTGGTTAAGCAATTTCAAGCTCATTTAAAATCAACCTTATCTAGTTCTCCCTAACCCCAAGATGCTTGAGCCTAATGATTAGAGAGAGGAGGAGATATGCCTTACTTTAGATTCTTGTTGTGTTTTGTGCTTGGAATTTTTAATTCATAATTCACTTGTCTTGTGAACAAGTTAATTGTTTACTCATTTGCAATTGGTTTTTACTTGCCTTATTTGATCATTTTGTTGATTTCCTTGGACTTGTTAGCAAGGACTTTGATTGCTTGATGTTTTCTTGAGTGAAAATGAACCAAATGAATGCTTTAATCTAAATGCAGGAAATAAGCAACTACTCTACATGTTTTTTTTCTCAATTAGAATGTGAATTAATTAAGTAATGCAATAAAATGATTATAGGTACAATGTGAGGAAATGTTTTGGCTGTGTTTTGATTCTATTTGATTTGATTCATTGATTATCTTAGACTTGTTAGTAAGGTCCTTATTGCTTGTTTCCTTGTCCTATCAATAAGGTATTTTTCAAGTGGTTTGGAATGATTATGTTGAATTAAAACTAGACCTACAATCTAATCTAATCTAATCTAAGCTAATTCAATGAAAATAGGCTTGAGATCAAGTGCAAAATTAGTGCAAAAATGATCAAAATTGAGATTTTGCATAGGAAAATCCAAAATGTTGAGGTCATCCCTTTTATCGAGTAGGGTCACCCCCTTTTCTAGGGCATGCCACTTGGGTGACCCTAAGAATACTCAAGTAACCTTGCGAATGTCGGAGCAATATCAAAAATTCTTGGGTGACTTCAAGCAAGTCACCTAAATAATACTTGGGTGACCTCAAACATGCTTAAGTGAGCCCGCCATTTAAAAGGTACAAAAACATGTTAGTTTTGAAGAGTGAAAGGGTACACAAGGTTGGGAGAAATTTTTGTGTACACCTTGCATAATTCTTAAAATGTAAACTTAACATTCTTTATGGTTCACCTAGGTAACATAAGGATGCATGCATCACATGGGTTAGACATTCTTGGGACCATTGTGTATGTTATATGTTATGGGACAAGTATTTGATATGGGTTGCACATTGGGTCAAAAATGTTTAATATTGTGAAAAATTAATACAAAAAAATAAATGAGAGGAGCATGGTTTGGTAAGTTCATGGTTTTAGAGGCACATGGTTTATGCAATACCATTTGGTGTTTTTATGCAAGGTTATTTCTATTAAAGCAAGCACATGAATAGTTGTTGAGGTTGGCTTAACCTTCGGCTTATTGGCTAAGGTTGGATTAAACATCTCTTGTAAGTTGCATATATGAGGAGAGGAAGAATAGATTGGGATGTGTGGTTATATAATATGCATTTGATTGTTCATATAGAGTGCAATTAGGGAGCTTGATGTTTCAAAAGCCTTGCATGGAGAACCTACAATTGTATTATAATATTTTCTCATGAGATAATGCATTGAGTGTGTGAGTGGTTTTGGAGGTTGAGATTTTCACTCATGAGGGTTTTCCCAAGTTACATCTTGTGTCATCTTGATGGTATGTTTATTTATCCTTTTGTATTTTGAATTTTGAATACTTGTTTACATATTTTTCTCTTTGTGGTTATGTGGAAATAGTTTAGTATGACTAAGAATTTTCTTTCATTTAGTATCAGTCTGTTGAACAAGGCAATTGAGAGATGGGTGAATCAGTTGTAACAAATTTTAGCCTTTAAGAACTTCCACCAAAAATTAGATCAACTATCATTCACAAATCTTTTACTTTGTCAATGTGATTAATCATTAAGTGCAAAAGAAAAATTTGAGAAACACCAAACACACACATAATAACACCATATTTACGTGGAAACCCCAATAAGGGAAAAAACACAGTGAGGATTAGCTCACAATATAAAGAATATCAAAACTAAATACAAAGGTTCACTACCAAAACATGACTTACTGTCCAAATAAGGACTCACTATCCAACAAGGGTTAACCACTTTGAGGGCTCACTACCATAGAATAACAAAGAAGATAGAAGAGATTGGTTACAAAGAGAAAAAAAAATACCAATACAACAGATTTTTCCACCACAACATGCTCAAACACTTGCATACATGCATGAATGATAGAGTGCACCTTCAGCTCATTGCCTATGGAAACTTGACAATTAAATTCACACTAATTTGCTCAAACTCGCATCACACACACATTGCCTCACATCTATCTTGCATCCATCTTGCTTGCATTCATCTATCTTATTCTTCCACACACATCTCACCTTATATTTATACCATCTTCAACCTTGAAACTCATCCAAGGTCGGCCATACATCATTTCTATTTATAAATTCAAATTAGGTCAACGCCAAAGCATTCTACAATGGAATTAGAATGAGGGTGACCCAAACACACGCTTCAACACACTTCCATAAACTTTGTAAGTAATGTTAAACACAAGGTTGAAACCAAACTAGTGTAAAACACATAAATCAATTAAGCACGCACAACCTTAGCGCGAACCAATCTTTCTAGATAAAAATAATAATTTGAACATGAACTCAACAACTTATCCTGAGAACCGCAAGTCATAAGACTCGAACAAGAAGAAATTTGGAGCAACAACATTTCTCTCAAGCCTTAGCCAGATACACAAAAAATTATGGTTCACAACTGGTGAACATAAATCACATTGTTCAACAATCCATAAACCCAAAATATGGATATAAAAACTTTTAAAAACCATGATTAACATATCTAAACCATACGAACATAAGATTAAATCCTGAAGAAAACATTGAATACTTGCAACCTTTCTTCATTACAATTTTCTCAATATCCTTGACATATATATCCAATAATCATCATTCATAAGCTCAATGACAACAACAACTAGTAGACAACCAATTGGCATCAATGACAACACCTTCATACTTGAAACAATCTCCCCCTTTGTCATTTATGGTAACACATGATGTGAAAAACTATCAAAGACAACACAACAACTTTGAACACACTTTCCATGATTTTACTTTCTCCCCCTTAGTAGATAGACTTTTTCAGATGATACTCTCTCCCCCTTTGACATCAATGGAAAAAGAAAAAGATGTTTTACATTGAATTCCTCTTTGACATTAAGAACAAAATAATCTTTCAATGACAACACATGAAACTACCTACTCCCCCTGAGAGTTAGCCACCAAAACATCAGTCTAGAAGAAAGATAGATCTATAGACCCATCAGATTGATGTATCTCCATATGCATCTAGTTCAAGAAAGGAGGGGGAATAACCCCTAACATCTCCTAGAGATACTCAAAAGTATCTTTAGGAAGAGCCTTTATAAATATGCCAGCAACTTGATCCTTTGTAGGTACATACTCAATCTTTACTTCATTCTCCACAACCTTCTCTCTCAAAAAGTGATCCTTGTTAGTGATTAGTTGAAAAAGGGGAGCTCTACATAGAACATCACTCTTTCTCCAACTAACAATCAATTATGTCCCAAGAACCTTAATAGGATTGACTATCAATGTCACAAGGTGAGTCAATTCACAATTAGGAGGACCTAGGAGGGGGTTCTTTTCAACTTTTAGGGGTTCACCACCAAGCAAATGCTTGGAAAAGACAAATGAACATTCAGCCCACAAAATCAAGCAATACAAGCTAAATAATGAGATCAAATGATGAAATTAAGCTACACGAAGTAAGGATATGTGTACCTGGAAAACCTGGAGATGTAAATAGGATTTTGGAAATGCAAACAAACTGCCAAAATATGCCTTGGAGGACTAAGAAGCCTTTGCTCCCATCTTAGTCTCGCTACTATTTTTCGGGGAAAACACAAAATCTTTGGATAATAGAACAAAATCATGAAGAATCTTTGAAAAATTCCACTTGGAGGACTAAGACGCATTTGCTCCCATCTTAGTCCCAATCTGAATTTCTAAAAAGTGTGAATGTGATCCCAAGCTCCCATATCTGCAATGACTTCCTCTCGAATCTTAGGTTTTGAAACAGTTGGATCTAACCTATAAGTGAGTTTTCGTGAAGATGACAACTTTGCACTCCAAGTGATATTCAAGTCTTCAACCTAGATCTACAAATATAAATGGACAAGATGGAAAAACTTGTTGATTGTTAGTGAATGGGGGTTTGCCTTGGTCAAACCCCTTGTTGGTAATTAAACCTTGAAATTAAGTAGAAATGATGAAGGAAATGGTGAATGGACAACATGCAATGCTACAACTCACCAAACCCTTGCAAAGGTCGCAAAATTGTGTGCAATGGCTGCACTAGACATGGACCTTGAAATACTTGATAGATCTTGAATAGCTTGCTTTCTTAGATCAAAACCCTACATCACAAATGTTAGCACAACAACACACATGATGCAAGAATAATCTATGACATGATGATTGAAACTTGATAATGGCTCCAAATGCTTGAGGAATAGCTCTTGAATGCTCTTGATCTCGTAAATTTTCCTTAGGAATGAATGCTCAAGTTGCTAGGATGATCTCATGAATGCTTAGGATGAAAATGAATATTTAGCTTTTAGGGGTTCACCACCAAGAAAATGCTTGGAAAAGACAGATGAATATTCAACCCACAAAATCAAGCAATACAAGCTAAATAATGAGATCAAATGATGAAATTAAGCTACACCAAGTTAGGATATGTGTACCTAGAAAACTTGGAGATGCAAATAGGATTTTGGAAATGTAAACAAACTGCCAAAATATGCCTTGGAGGACTAAGAAGCCTTTGCTCCCATCTTAGTCCCGCTACTATTTTTCATGGCAAACACAAAATCTTGGGATAACAGAACAGAATCATGAAGAATCTCTGAAAGATTCCACTTGGAGGACTAAGATGCCTTTCCTCATGTCTTAGTCCTGATCTGAATTTCTAAAAAGTGTGAATGTGGTCTTGAGCTTCCATATCTGCAATGGCTTCCTCTCAGATCTAACCTATAGGTGAGTTTCCATGAAGATGACAACTTTGCAACTTTGACAACTTTTCACTCCAAGTGATGTTCAAGTCTTCAACTAAGATCTACAAATACAAATGGACAAGATGGAAAAACTCGTTGATTGTTAGTGAATGGGGGTTTGCCTTAGTCAAAACCTTTGTTGGTAATTAAACCTTGAAATGAAATAGAAATGATGAAGGAAATGGTGAATGGACAATATGCAATGCTACAACTCACCAAACCCTTGCAAAGGCTACAAACTTGTGTGCAATGGTTGCACTGGACATGGATCTTCAAATACTTGATAGATCTTGAATTGCTTGCTTGCTTAGATCAAAACCCTACATCACAAATGCTAGCACAACAACACACATGATGCAAGAAAAATATTTGACATGATGCTTGAAACTTGATAATGGCTCCAAATGCTTGATGAATTACTCTTGAATGCTCTTGATCTCATAAATTTGCCTTAGGAATGAATGCTCAAGTTTCTAGGACGATCTCATGAATGCTTAGGATGAAAATGAATGAATGAACCTTGTATTTATACTTATCTATGCTTAATATCCTGAAATTATATCACACCAAGCCAACATATGAATTCAATGAATAAAGGAGGTTAAATCGCGCCAAGATTTAAAATTAAATCTCAAAAATGACTCAAGGAGGACTAAGACGCCCTAGGTGGCATCTTAGTACCAAGTGATGAAACTTGGGGCATAGACACCAAAAAGGGGCCCAAACAAGATGCCTCAAAATTAGGGTCCCAGGACCTTGGGGGGACAAAGACGCCCTTAGTGGCATTTTAGTCTCGACCAGGAATTAGGGACACACCAATCATAGTTATTAGGAGATCACATATGCATTAGAGAATGTCAAGATTAACCAAAAAAATGTCATTCATAAGGCTTGTGGACATAAAATAGGACCAATTAAGCCATAAAGAAGGATAAATAAAGCAAGGAGGGCCCAAACAAGTGTGAAAATGCAAGGGTATGCATTTTACTACATGACATTTAACCCCCACTTTAGTGAGAGGATGAACTTGCTTCAAACTCACACTAAAGTAGCCAACCACACAATCAAGAGGGGTTCAAATGTATAAATGCTAGCAAGATAGGATGACAATAATCAAGAGGGTGGCCAAGCCCCGAGTATTATGATCCTATGGTAAACCAACATAGGAAAAAATGAACACGCTTGCGGATTATATATGAAGCCAAAATTAGATTGCAAACATACACCATCAAAAACAAGGAAAAAGCAAAAGGAAAGGGAACTGCAATGGATCAAGCTTCGACTAGCCATCCAATGTGGTGGACTAGGTCTAGGCTTGAAGATAGTTTACAAGTGGAATGCATTGTCCAATATGAAAGAAAAATGCATGCTCACAAGGACTAATGGGAACTAGTTGTCCACTAGGTGAGCCCTAAGAGGGACCATATCAAAGCCATACCTCCATGACTTTAATAAGGTACAAAAATGCATGCTCACATGGGCTAGTGAAGCTAGGTGTTCACTAGGTGAGCCCCAGGGGGTGCATATCAAAGCCATACCTCCATGACTTTAATAAAGGAAAAAGGAAAAATGCACGCAACAAGAAAGAGAGAAGATGTTCAAAGAGATTTTTCTTAGTTCATGCAAGGTCTTACTCTTAGTGGAAATCGCTCCTTAGGTCTCCAAGAGAGGACCAACCAAAGGATAAAAGATTCACCACTTAGGGGATCTAGTGTGTCACACCACCACTAAGGGGAATATAATATGTTGAGATAGGTCACACTCTTGAAGGACATTACTCCCAATGTCATGACAAAGAATAAAACACATTGTATGAAGAAAAAAAATCACATTAAGGAATATGGAAAAGCAAATGAAAATGAAATCATGTTGAAATAATACCAATGTATGCCCCCACTTTAAAGAAATTGCTAACACCCTACTATGACAAATTACTTTAAATTAGACAAACATGGAAAATAAAATGAAAAAGAGGGTTGCCCCCCATAAAAACATAAGGGATCTATGGATTCGGGGTTGGTATTTGTCTTTGTTGAAATGATATTAGAGAGCTCGAAACTGTCATCATTCCCCAATACACACAAAACTGGAAGAATGACACAAAGAGAGTGAAAAAAAAGGAAAATCCTTTTGGATCAACATGGAAGAGACATAGGGTGTCCCGACACCTTACATCATCCCCAAAAGGAAGACACAAAAAAAAAGAGAAATAAAAACAAAAAAGATTTTGGGTCAACATGGAAGAGACATAGGGTGTCTTGACACCTTGCATCATCCCCGAAAGGAAGACACAAAACAAAAGTGAAAAGATAAATGAAAAGAAAAAAATTTACGACATAGATAAGAATGAAGGTACAAATAGAGGAATGCACAAAGAGAGAGAAACATCAAACACAACACCAAATGGGATCATAATATGCGCATGAAAACAAAAGAAAAGAAAAAGAAAAAGACTAGTAAGGTACATGCAGATCAACCATCCAGTAGGTCATCTGCATCCTAGTCTTGTTCAATATATATGGAATGCAAATCACTAGTGAGAGGGATCACATCAAGTGCGGTACTAGGAGAATCACCAGGTTCAACACATGGTGAATCACTCGATTTTGGAGGATCATCATGGTTGTTATCATTTAAGCTCATGGATGAGGAAAATAACAAGCTCAACTAATTATGCACTTCCTCATCAATTTTAACTATTTCCTCATCGTCATCCAATTTAACCACAATAGGAGGATGAATGATAATATCCATAGAAGGTTCTGGTCCTTGTTGTGTTGGATTTATAGTCTTGGGTAAGAAAGGAGGCTCATCGTTTATTGCTTTTGTCAAGTTTGGATTTTGATTTTCAATGTTCTCATTATTCATCTTTCGAGCAATAGCACGATGCCTATGCCTATGCTCTCTAGCATTGTGATTTATTTTATTATGATTTTCATTGTGTGTAGGAGCGAGTGGATCAACCATAGGTTCCTTTTCTTCTTGTGAGGGAAGAACGGAAGAAACCATGGAAGGTTGTTCGGCCACTTTCTCTTTGGATTTTTAAATTTGCTTAGGTGGCAAGTTAAGAATTGTTTGGTTTTATCTAGGTCTCTTGTAGGAAATTGGTAAGGGTGTGTTGATAGGTGGGTCTTGGTTTGTTGGAGGAGCTTTAGGCTCAACATTATCTTTTTTAGGTGGTGGAGGTTCAAGCATGGGTGGAGGCAAGTTTTCAAGGGATAATTTGGTTATGCATTTTGCTTTAAACTTTCGGTAGGATAGGAAAAGGAAGTCTCCACATTGTCTTATAGGTTCCATAGGCTCGGGCCAAAAATAATCTAAGGAGAAATTACCATGGGAAGATGGGGGTATAAAGCCACTATGGTTTATAGTGAATATTTCATTACCGACTGGAAACTTTAAGCACTTATGGACAATAGATGGGACCACATTCATGGAGTGAATCCATTTGTAGCCTAACTTCACATGAAATTGGTCTGAATTAGAGATGATAGAGAATGATACATTTGATTTCTTCATCCTACTTGTAAATGGAGTGTGATCGAGCCCATCATAGTATGAGAAAAACCATCATGCATTTTGATCCATGTTTTTGGTTTATCATATCTATCTTGAGTGATTTCATGCACATTTAAGAGTTCTTTTGTGATCACATTCTCTTCATAGACGGGATCAATTAAAATCCCAGGAGTGAGCTTATTAATGATTTTTTTGGCTATGTAAAGAGGACCATCAGGTGCATATTTAATGATTTCTTTTGAAGAGAAAGTAATGTCAATGGTTTTTTGTTTACGAGGCTTGATTTCAACCACTCATATCATTGTATCAATAGGATTTTATTCATCAGTATCCATAGGATTTTGTTCATCATTATCCATAGGATTTTGTTAATGATTGCTCATATGTTCATCATCCGTTTCAAGATTCATCACATCAGGCTTATTTTCACTAGCCTTAACAAATGAAATATTATGGTTGGGCATGTGATTGGTAAATATTTGCAAGTTTTGGTTGGGAGGAGCTACAAACTTATTACCTGTGTCATTCACACCTCCAATCAGGATGTGATTGGAATCAATGAGGTCTTGCACAAGATGTTTAAGACGCTTGCAATGTTTGTGTCATGTCCTTTTTTTTGGTGATAAACATAATAGGCATTGTGTCTAAATCTTAGAGGTAATGGTTTGCTATTGTCAAGGGGTCAGACGGGAGGTAAGGTAAGCATGTTTTCGGCTAAGAGTTGGGTCATGATGTTGTGAAGGGTGTCGGGTAAGGGAGTAAATTATCTTTTCAGATCCCCAAATATATAAGGATTACTCTTCTTTATAGCGGCTATTTGGGTATCAAAGGGTTGGGTAGGTTGAGAGGTAGAATTTAGTTGAAGGAAACTCTTATGTTGTCTTTTAAAAGGTTCATAGGTGTTTTGGTTTGAAGTTTCCAACTTTTTAGGACAAGTAGGGGTAGTTTTTGGTTCACTAGCACTTATAGCATTTTGATAATTTCTAAGGGTAGTGCATAGGTGCATGAAGGAAGGAAATTTCATCATGGTGAGTTTTTCCATTATATTGTTATGTAAGTTTTGTATGAACACATTTTAGAGATGAGAATCAGGAACCTTCACACTAATTTGGGAATAAAGAGACTGATAGTGTGAAATAAAGTCAGTGAATTTTTCACCTTCATTTTTCTTGTATCTCATCAAATCAACTAATGTCATTTCAAGAATCATGTGCACTTGTAAATGGTTAATAAAGGCCTCAACAAGTTCATTGAATGAATGAATTGAGTTATTCGGTAATGCAAAAAACTGGTCCAAGGCCATGTCTTTCAAGGATCAGGGAAAAATTTTAGCCAAAAGTTTTTCCTCAAGGATAAAGTCACTACACAAAGCAGTGAAGGCATTAACATGATTAGTAGGATCTCACTTTCCTCCACATTTCTCAAATCTAGGGATCTCTATACCTTGTGGCATCATAGTTCTTAATATCTCCAAGGATAATGGATTACTCATGAAATAGTATGAAGGTGGACCATTTTGATTTTGATTTATGGTAGAAACTTGGCATTAAAGGGATGAAAATATTTGTAAAAGGTGCTTAATGATAGGATCATTGCTTGTGGTGTGAGATGGAGGTGAGTATGGTGGTGGTGTGTATGTGTTGGAAATTAATGGATTGCTTGTGGGAGGAGGTATGAGATTAGATGCTACATAAGTATAAGGAGCACTAGTGGATATGTGTAAGGTAGGAGGGATATTACTAGTTGGTTGCATCGTTGTGGTCACTTGAGGAGTTGTGTAGGTGGGAATGGATGCTATGGTTGAAGAGGGAGGAGTTTGATTTCATCCTTGCACATTGTTTGAAGTTTGAGCACCATTAGTGGTGGAAGGAAGATGTTTTCTAAAGAAATGAGCTATGTTACATACAACTTCTAGTCATTCATCACTTTTGATCATGCAGTGAATACTATTTATTGCAGGTATAATAGTGTTGGAAATGTTTTCAGTACTCACACTATCTTGTAAATGTGCTAGGTCTTCATGCATTTTCATTATGTTTTCTTGAGGAATATGATCAACCATTGTTTGAACACTTGGCATAACACTTGTAGGTAAGGTAGGCATGGCAAAGGAGGTGTCAAAGGTATGGTCCATACCTAGTGAACTAGTTCTGATACCAAAAGTAAGAGAACTTGATAACCCAAGATCCACAATGAGTGTTTTATCACGGGATGCCATGAGTCTTGCACTTTGTCTAACCATAGTATTAGAAGTAGGACACCAAGTACTACATCTCATATAAGGAATAAACCATGAAAAATTCAATGAACACAATCTCTTATGCTTACAATTACACTTGAAATGAAAGAAATTGGAATAACTGTAATTTTGGAAACTGAAAGCAACCCACAAAAGCAAAAAGAAGCAATTTTAGACCTTGAAAATTAGAGAGTCAAAGTCAATAGGAACTAAGATGTCAGTAAGGGCATTTTAGTCCTCCTGACGAGATCTTGTAGTTCTAGAGGTAGAAATAGGGAGCAAACAGTAGAGAGATGATTCTGAGCAGAAAAACCTGAGAGGGACTAAGATGCCAGGAAGGGCATTTTAGTCCTAGAAGAGGTTTTTTTGAGAAAAACAGTAAGTTTTGTCTTGAAAACAACTTTCTCAGGTTGCCTATCCAAGGACTTGATGTTTGGAAACATAAAAGATGCAAATGGATGCAAACAAAAGCAATGAATAACAAGCAATTGGATGCAATATTTAAAATGCAAATTTTCAATTTTGAATGCAAGAATAATGTTTCTAAATGCAATTAAGAGAATGAACAATGCACTTTTCAATTTTTTAATGAAATTTAATGATGCAAGAAAGAAAAACAACAACCTATATACACTTTCACTAATGCAAAGATATGAAACCCTAAATGCAAGATACTAGAAACCCTAGATGCACAATGCAATGAATGCAATCTAGATCTAGGACTCTAAAGGACTCCAAATCAGAAAAGGAAGAATGCTCAAACAAAGTCAGGTTCACCAAAATGATTAGTTTGAAAAAGGGGATCGCTACATAAAACATCACTCTTTCTCCAACTAACATTCAATTATGTCCTAAGAACCCTAATAGGATTGACTATCAACCTCACAAGGTGAGTCAATTCATAATTAGGAGGAACTAGGAGGGGGTTCTTTTCAGCTTTTAGGGGTTCACCACTAAGCAAATTCTTGGAAAAGATAAATGAACATTCAACCCACAAAATGGAGCAATACAAGCTAAATAATGAGATCAAATGATGAAATTAAGCTACACCAAGTTAGGGTATGTGTACCTAGAAAACCTAGAGATGCAAATAGGATTCTACAAATGAAAACAAACTGCGAAAATATGCCTTGGAGGACTAAGACGCCTTTGCTCCTGCCTTCGTTTCGCTGCTGTTTTTCGAGGAAAACACAAAATCTTCGGATAATGGAACAAAATCCTAAATAATCTCTAAAAGATTCCACTTGGAGGACTAAGACTCCTTTTCTCTCATCTTAGTCCTGATCTAAATTTCTGAAAAGTGTGAATGTGGTCATGAGCTCCTAGATCTGCAATGGATTCCTCTCAGATCTTAGGTTCTGAAATAGATAGATCTAACTTGTAGGTGAGTTTCTGTGAAGATGAAAACTTTGAAATGCAACTTTGACAACTTTTCACTCCAAGTGATCTTCAAGTCTTCAACTGAGATCTACAAATACAAACGAAAAAGATGGAAAAACATGTTGATTGTTAGTGGATGGGGGTTTGCCTTGGTCAAACCACTTGTTGGTAATTAAACCTTGAAATTAAATAGAAATGATGAAGGAAATGGTGAATGGACAACATGCAATGCTACAACTTGTGTACAATGGCTACAATGGACATAGATCTTGAAATACTTGATAGATCTTGAATTGCTTGCTTGCTTAGATCAAAACCCTACATCAAAAATGTTAGCACAATAACACACATGATGCAAGAACAATCTTTGACATGATGCTTGAAACTTGATAATGGCTCCAAATGCTTGATGAATTTCTCTTGAATGCTCTTGATCTCATAAATTTTCCTTAGGAATTAATGCTCAAGTTGCTAGGATGATCTCATGAATGCTTAGGATGAAAATTAATGATTGAACCTTGTATCATACTTATCTATGCTTAATATCCTGAAATTATATCACACCAAGCTGACATATGAATTCAATGAATAAAGGAGGTTAAATCCCACCAAAATTTGAAATTAAATCTCAAAAATGACTCAAGGAGGACTAAGACGCCCTAGGTGGTGTCTTAGTCCCAAGTGATGAAACCTGGGGCATAGACACCAAAAAGGGGCCCAAACAAGATGCCTCAAAATTAGGGTCCCAAGACCTCAGGGGGTCAAAGATGCCTTTAGTGGCATTTTAGTCCCAACCAAAAATTAGGGACATGCCAATCAAAGTCATTAGGAGATCACATATGCATTGGAGAATGTCAAGATTAACCAAAATAATATGTCATTCATAGGGCTTGTGGACATAAAATAGGACCAATTAAGCCATAAAGAAAGATAAATAAAGTAAGGTGGGATAAAAAATGTGTGAAAATGTAAGGGTATGCATTTTACTACACTATAGATAGATATATGCTTTATCCTTGAGTGCATCACTGAATTTTTTGAAATGTTAATTGCACTTGTATTATCACAAAATATAGAAATAAGATCATCATATATTACTCCAAGATATCTTTTAGTGTTTGTTTCATCCACAACACTTGTGTACAAAAAGATGTTGCGACAATATACTCAGCTTCAACAATGGATAAGGAAACCAAATCTTTCTTTTTACTTAACCAAGCCACTAATTTGCAACCAAGAAAGAATGCACCACCACTTGTATTTTTTATGTCATCTACACAACCTAACCAATCTACATTTGTATAAGTACTTAGTGTAAAATTAGTATCCATAGGATACCACAAACATAATCTAGAGTACCATTCAAATATCTAAATATCCTTTTAACAACAACAACATGTGTTTCCTTAGGGTCTTCTTGAAATCTAGCCACAAGACACTGCATGAATAATATTCAGTCTAGTAGCAGTTAAATACAATAGTCCTCCAATTATAGATATGATTTTTTCTCTTATCAGACTTAGGTGAATCATCATCTTTACTCAATTTACAACTAGTCGCCATAGGAGTGCATACCAGTTTGGAGCCATCCATCCCAAAATTCTTCAACATTTCTCTTACATACTTTGACTATGAAATGAAATCTCCTTTTTTTTGCTTGATTAATTTGTAGCCCAAGAAATAAATTCATCTCACCAAACATAGACATCTCAATCTATTTTTGCATCTCTTCAGCAAACATCTTGCACATTATTTCATTTCCTCCAAAGATATTGTCATCAACATATACAACCACTATTAAGATCTTGTCATTTTCAATTTTGAAATACAAATTATTATCTTTCATACCTTTATTGAAACCTTGTTGAATAAAATATCTATCTAACCTTGCATACCAGGCTCTAGGAGCTTGCTTCAATTTTTATAAAAATTTCTTCAATCTACAAACCATATACGGTTGATCTGACAATTGAAATCCTTATGGTTTGTCCATGTAGACCTCTTCCTCTAAATCACCATTCAGAAATGTAGACTTAACATTCATCTAATAAACTTTAAATATTTATGATAAAGAAATGCTAAAAACATTATGATAGCTTCCATCCTTGCCACAAGAGCAAAGGTCTCCTAAAAATCAATACATTCTACTTGTGAGTAGCCCTTACACACAATCCTTCCTTTATTTCTGACTACTTCTCCATTCTCATTCAACCTGTTTTTGAATACCCATTTTGATCCAATTATGTTTTTATCTACCGGTCTAGGGACCAATTCCCAAGTTTGATTCTTCTTTATTTGCATAAGTTAAATTATTTGATAGATTTCATCCAATGCTCATATTTAGATGCTTCACTTATGGTCTTTGATTCAACATCAAAAAGTAAACACAAATTTATCTCACTAGTAGCAACAACTCTACTTCTTGTCAATACTCCTTTCCTCTTGTCTCTAGTGATTTGATCTTCTAAATGATTCTTTTGCATATATTTAGGTGTCTTTCGAGACACCATTGGAGCTTCTTCTTCTTCATTTTTCTTTTCCTATTCTTCCATAATTTCTTCAACTTCTATACAATCTGGTTCATCAGATACATACCCATCAACTTCAATTGAATTCTTTACTACTTCATCAACCTTGACATTTGTGCTCTACAATATTTTTGTCTTTTATTGAAACATCTGTAAGCTTTGCTTCTAGTATAATATGCAAGGAAGATACCTTCATAACATCTAGCATCAAATTTCCTTGAATTTTCTTCATCCCTTCTGATATAACATTTGCTTCCAAATACCTTGAAATACTTAACAATAGGAATTCTTCCACACCATAGCTCATAGGGGGTCTTAGTACTATTAGCTCTTTCTTGCCATCCCAGACCTTCCTTAAGCAGTTAAGCTCCTCTCCAAGGAACCAAGCTCTGATACCAATTTTTGAATAAGACAACTAAGAGGGGGGTGAATCATTTGTAATAAATTTTAGACTTTAAGAACTTCCACCAGAAATTAGATCAACTATCATTCACAAATCCTTTACTCTACCAATGTGATTAATCATTAGGTACAAAAGTAGAAACCGAGAAGCACCACACACACATAATAACACCATATTTACGTGAAAAAACCAATAAGGGAAAAACCATGATGAGGATTATCTCACAATATAGAGAATATCAAAACCGAATACAAAGGCTCACTTCCAAAATAGGACTTATTATCCAGATAAGGACTCACTATCCAACAAGGGTTAACCACCCAAAGGGCTCACTGCCACATAATTACAAAGAAGATAGAAGAGATTGGTTATAGAGAAAAAAACAATCTCAATGCAATATATATTTCCACCACAACACGCTCAAACACTTGTAGACATGCATGAATGATAGAGTACACCTTCAACTCACTACCTCCAAAAACTCACCAGTTAAATTCACACTGATCTAATCAAACTCACATCACATACACACTGTTTCACATCTATCTCGCATGTATCTTGCTTGCATTCATCTATATTATTCTTCCACACACATCTCACCATATATTTATACCGTCTTCAACCTTGAAACTCATCCAAGGTCGATCATACATAATTTTTATTTACAAATTCAAATTAGGTCGACACCAAAAAATTCTACGGTGGAATTAGAATGAGGGTGACCCAAACACACACTTCAACATGCTAATAAACTTTGTAAGTAATGCTAAACACAAGGTCAGCCAAACCAATGTAAAACACATAAATCATTTAAGCACATGCAACATTACCATGAACCAATATTTCCAGATAACAAAATTAATTTGAACACGACCTCAACAAATTATCGTGAGAACCACAAGTCATAAGACTCGAACAAGAAAAAATATGGAGCAATTCCATTTCTCTCGCACCTCAGCTAGATACATAGGAAAAAAAGGTTCACAACTAGTGAACATAATTCACACTATTCAATGATCTAGAAACCCAAAATCTAGATATAGCAACTTTTAACAACCATGATTAACATATCTAAACCATACGAACATAGGAGCAAATCTCAGAGCAAAACTCAAAGCAAACACTGAATACTTGCAACCTTTTTTCATTACAATTTTCTCAATATCCTCAACATATACAACCAATAATCATCATTCATAACCTCAATGACAACATCAACCAGTAGACAACCAGTTAACCAGTTGACATCAATGACAACACCTGCATACTTGCAACGCAGTCTAGTTTCCAAGTTGTGGGAGATATCCCTCATTATTAACTATTGTTATGAGAATTCTTATTCATAGTTGAATCCATGGATTTGTAGGAAAAGAATGAAGGAATTTTAAGGTTACATAGGCATGTTTGTAGATTTGAGTTGTTGTAGATCTAGGTTTTGATAGAGATTTGGCAAGTGGGTTTTCTATTTGAGTTCTTTCTATGATGGTTTTAGGGTGAGTTTTTGCTAGAGACCCCCTAAATAAAAATATACCTCACCATTGAGTCTAGAAGGCACTTGAGAAATTATGGATCGATATAAAACATTGCTATATTTGGGGTCAAAATTTCTTTTGCCATTTTGAGGCCATGAAAGAATATTGTAGAGAATATTTTGTACATTTTATATGGCCATATGGGTGTCAACATCATCAATTCTACCAAGAATCTAAAAAATCATGGTACATGAATATCTACATTAGAAAAGTGGACAATAAATAAAATATTTTAAAAATTATGATTAGCTAGTAGAGAATATTTGCTATGTCTGCCCAGGTATAGTGATATAATTTTTATTTTTTTAAGAATCCCAAAGGGGGCCAACCTTAGTTATATGGTGGGCCAACTACCTAGGGCTTATGCCCTAGTCATAACCATAAGCCAATCCTTGGGGTAATCCCACAAATAATTAATCACACTTTTTGGCCAAAGTAGGACATTGAAATCAACATTTTAAACTAAATCTTCACTTTTTAAGACCTAAAACAACTAAACTAGTAATAATTTGAAGATGATGCAAATTAGTGATTTCTGACGATTTGTGTGTAGATGCTAAATATATTTTTTAATTTTTTTGAAATAAATTATAAAAAATTTTATGTAAATTTTAATAACTTATTTTTTTTATAGTAAACAACATTTAAAAAAAGTGACATCAGTCATAATGCATAACATTTTTTCTCTAGAAAGGATAAACTTATAATTTTTAAAATATAGATTTGTAACATCAATATCTAGTGCATTGATATTTTTTCATACTTTTTTGTTAAAATTATTTTTTAATTAATTTTTTAAGTCATGGTAATTATAATTTGGATATAGTTGTATGTCGTAACACATAACTTGTTTGTGTACATCACACTATAAATGTTGTTTATTTTATCAAAACCACATAACATGTTTCGTATATATCGAAATTCCTTTTTGTTGTTGAAACAAAGACATCAATACCTACTACACAAATAATTTTTTAGTATTTTACTATTTTTCCACATGTGTAGAACAAAGAACTTGATGTTCAGTGAAAAACCTATGTTCAATAAAAATCAAAAAATAAATACATAATAAAATAAAATATATATTAAAATTATACTTGTTGGAAAGCTCATTTCAAAGTCCATGATCTTGAAAAGTATATTGTCAAGTTAATTCCATTTGAAGGTCCAACCTAAGGTTTAAAATTGGAATTTTTGGGGAAAATTTGAAGCAAACATTGAAAGTGTCTACCAAAGGTCCTTTGTTTGAAGGTCCTTCAAACAAATGCATTCAAGGACCTTCATTTGAAGGCATGTTATTCCCACAATTTTTTTTTTTTTTTGAATGAAGGTAATTTCCAAAATGGAAAAAAGGGACCTTCAAATGAAGGTCTCTTTTTATTCCTTTTCTAGAAATTTCCATTCAAGGAATAAAAAGGGACCTTCATTAGAAGGTCCCTTTTTCCATTTTTGGAAATTACCTTTGTTCAAAGGTTCTTTTTACATTTTCAGCCTTCAAATAAAATTCCACCTTCAAACAAAGGTACTTATTGATACAATTTCAAATGAAGGTATCTTTGTTCAAAGAAAAACCTTCGAATGAATGTACCTTCATTCAAAGAAAAGCTTCGAATGAAGGTTTTTTTAAGTTTTTACTTGCATTTGAGATTGAAAATTTGATGTTCCAAGTTTGGGACCCATTATTGTGGGATGATCCCTTGGCCATAGCCAACTTGTGGGGGCTAAATTCAACACCACTAACTAGTGGTGGAGAATTGACTCTACTCTACCCATTCATTTGTTAAATGAATAAGACAACTAAGAGGGGGGGTGAATCAGTTGTACCTTAAAACTTCAAAACCCTCATAAACATCTAGATCCACATTCTTTCAATTAACCCTTAATCTATTATAATAATTTAGCATGAAAAGAAAATAACAAAAATGAAATATAATCAACACCATACGCAAGAGAACACTAGATTATGTGGAAAACCTAAGATGGGAAAAAACATGGTGAGGATTAGCTCACAATATAAGGTAATATCAACATCGATTACAAAAGGGCTCACTACTGGAGGGCACACTACCCAGAAGAAGAAAGGCTCACTGCCAAATTAGAAAAGAAGATAGAGAAAAATGTTACACAGAGAAATCAATCTCAATGCAATATGAAAATCCACCACAATGTCACCAACACCTTCATAGTCTAATTGAAGAATTGTAGACACCTTCCGTTCACTGCATCCAGTAATCTAACACATGAAATCTCACACTGCACTTCTCAAATTTGCACCTCACAACTCTATAATTTGCATCATACTCATCTATCTTGTCTATCTTATCATCCCTCAACAAATCAAATATTATTTATATCATCTTCAACCTTGAAAACATTCTCCAAGGTTGGCTATGCACCTCAACCATGCAAATTTAAATTAGGTCAGTACCAAAGCATTCTTGTAGTGGAAAGGAATGAAGTTGAACCGCAACACACCTTAGTTAGGACCTAAATCCATTCATATACACCATGCCACACTTCCACAAACATCAAAGCACCTTTTCATTTAGTGTAAACACCTAGGTTGACCCCGTGTAAACACCATTAAAATTTTAAGTACACACTTCCTTTGATCCAAGAACAACTCGTGGACAACAAATGCCACCTGAACATAATCTAGAATATTCCACAAACACCCTAAAATCCAACAAAATCCTTTGTAGAAAATTTCACCCGAAGAATGTACACACCTAGTACACTCAAACAACTCTTTCATACACTATAACTCAAGAAACCAAATTTTGAATCACCAAACCTTGAAAAAATTCAAATGAAGAAAGATACCAACATGATTAGCATGCCTTAAAATCTGCAAGACCTGAAACCAAATTGTAGAGGAATGCGAAGCAAAAACATTTATCTCAGACACCTCTGCAATACACGGTTCACACATTGGTGAACACAACTTCTTCCGCACAATGATATAGCACACCAAATTCTAGATATAACACCATTGAACACCTCTAATCAACATATCCAAAATGCACAAGCATATATTCAACCTAGAAGAAATGCAGAGCAACACTGTAACTCACTATTTCCTCTTTTTATCAAATTTTATCAAAATCACTTGGAAACCAAGCACCAAAGACACATCCTCATCATCTTCAGTACTTCTTCAACACTGCAAAACCAACAACAACCTAGCAACTCAACCATACATCCATAAATAGAAGCTTATAAAAAAAACACTAGACGTTGACACCAATAGCTTACTAATGAAAACATAATGCAACTACTCAAAGCATCATTAATGAAATAACATAGACAACACCAACAAATACACATACCCTTGCAACAATATCCTACTCATCAATGGAAACACAAGCTTGTTGACATCAATGACAACACCAACTACTCATACATGCAACATTCTCCCCCTTTGTCATTGATGGCAACACATGATGTGAAAAACCATCAACAATAAACACAACAAATCTACTCCATACCTATTTCCTTTTCTCTCTTCTCTCACATGACTTGCTCTTTTCTCTCATATTACTCACTCTCCCCCTTTCAACTTATCTTTTTCAAATGCTTCATTCTCCCCCTTTGACATCAATAGAAAATGACAAAAGATTTGCATTACTTATGTTTCTGCTTTGACATCAATAAACCTTCTCATAGTTTCTCTGCAATTTTCTTTCCTCCACTGCTCCGTATACTCCCCTTAGGAGCACACACCATATTTCACTAATCAAAAACCATTGGACAATGACAACACTCACTCTCTTTAACCGCAACAACCAATAATGTCACTACCTACTCCCCCTGAGAGGTAGCCACCAATCATCAATCCAAAGCAAGGAAATAATCTTGGAATCCAATGGACCGATGCATCTCCTTATACATCTAGTTCAAAGAAGGAGGGGAAATAACCCCTAAATTCTCTTGGAGATACTCAAAAGTATCCTTAGGAAGAGCATTAGTGAATATATCAACAATTGATCCTTTGTAGGCACATATTCAAGCTTCACTTCATTCTCCACAACCTTCTCTCTCAAAAAGTGATACCGGATTGAGATATGTTTTGTCCTTGAATGCATTTTAGGATTATTTGAAATATCAATAGCACTTGTATTTTCACAAAGGATATAAATTGGTTCATCATATACCATTGTGACATACTTCAATATTTGCTTCATCCATAACAATTGTGTGCAGTATGATGTTGCAATGCAATATGCCTCTATAGTAGATAAAAATATTGAATCTTATTTCTTGATTAGCCATGATACCAATCTACATCCAAGAAATAATGCACCACCACTTTTACTTTTTCTTTCATCTACACAAACATCCCAATCTGCATCCGTGTAAGCACTTAGAGTGAAACCAATATCCTTTGGATACCATAATCCATGTTCTAGAGTTCCCTTCAAGTCTCTGAATATTATTTTCACTATTGCAACATGTGACTCTCTAGGATCTTCTTGAAATCTAGCCACAAGACAAACTGCATGCATGATGTCCAATCTAGTAGCAGTTAGATATAGCAGTCCTCCAATCATTGATCTATAATCAACCTTAGGAGATTCATCATTCTTACTCAGATTGCAACTAGTAACCATAGGGGTACATATCAGTTTAGAATCTTCCATTCCAAACTTCTTCAACATTTCTCTAACATACTTTGATTGTGAAAAAAAATGCCTTTATTTGTTTGAGTTATTTGTAGTCCAAGGAAGAAATTCATCTCCCCAAACATAGACATTTCAAACTCTTTATGTATTTCTTCTACAAAATTCTTATACATAGCTTCATTACCTCCAAATATTATGTCATCAACATATACAACCACAATCAAGATCTGATATTTTCAACTTTAAAGTAAAGATCGCTATCTATGGTACCTTTGTTGAATCCTTGTTGTATCAAGTACCTATCCAACCTTGCATACCAAGTTCTAGGAGCTTGCTTCAATCCATACAATGCCTTCTTCAATATGTAGACCATATCTAATTTGTCTAATAACTGAAATCCTTTCGGTTGTTCTATGTATACCTCTTCTTCCAATTCTCCATTCAAGAAGGTAGACTTCACATCTATTTGATAAACTTTGAAATTCTTGTCTGCAGCAAAATCCAAAAACATCCTGATAGCTTCCATTCTTGCCACCAAAGTAAATATCTCCTCAAAATCTATTCCTTCAACTTGTGAGTATCCCTTACACACAAGCCTTTCCTTGTTCCCTACCACTTTTGCATTCTCATTTAATTTGTTTCTGAACACCCACTTAATTAGTTCCAATCACATTTTTGTTTTTCATTCTTCAGACAAGTCCCCAAGTCTGATCTGCAACAATTCTTCTTCCATCGCCTTGATCCAATATTCATCTTTGCATACCTCAATAACTATTTTAGGTTCAACTCTAGAAAGTAAACATAGATTTACTTATTCTTCAACAACTTTACTTCTTGTTAGAATACCTCTTCTCTTATCTCCAATGATTTGGTCTTCAAAATGATTCTTTTGCACATACTTAGGAGTTTTAGGAGTTTTTCCCGAAGCTTCTTCCTCTTCAATCTGTATTACTTTTTTTTTAGATTTTTCTTCTTCTCTACAAGAAGACTCATCTGATTCATATCCATCTATCACCATTGAATTCTTTTGTAAATCTCCATCAACCTTGATGCTTGCACTCTCAACAATCTTTCTCAATATATTGTTGTAGCATCGGTAAGCTTTGCTTCTAGTAGAATATCCAAGGAAGATACCTTTATCAGACCTTGCTTCAAACTTTCCTAAGTTTTCTTCATCTCTTATGATATAACATTTGATTTAAAACATTCTAAATTACTTGATAGTAGGATTCCTTCCATACCACAACTCATAGGGAATCTTTGTGTTGTTTTCTCTTGCTTCAAATTTGTTAAGTATATAAAATCCAATATGAATTGCTTCTCTCCAATAAACTTCTAGTAGATTTTCTTCTTTCATCATTGTCCTTGAATCTTCTTGAATAGTCTTATTCTTTCTTTCAACCACCCCATTCTGTTGAGGAGTCCTAGGGGCAGACAAGTGCCTCTTTATGCCATGATTCTTATAAAAGATGTTACTCATTAGAGGTGAATTCTCCACCTCTATCATAACTTAAACATTTGATTTTCATATCCATTTCATTCTCAACCATAAATTTAAATGTTTTAAAATTATATAGAGCTTCTAATTTTTCTTTGAGAAAAGTAACCCATATCATTCTAGAATAATCATCAATCAATAGCATGAAATACATGTCACTTTGAGGATTTATTACTCTTGTAGGACCACAAAGATATGTAAAATGCAATCTATAAAGTGCATCTAATATAACCAGAAATTAAAATGCAGATATGAGAAAAGGAAAAAGATGTGTACTAGTCACCAAAAGCTCTTTTTCAAAGCCAATTGAGGACTCATTCATCCTATGGAAAATGGGTCCTACTTAGGGCTCTATAAAAATAGTTTTTGGATTCTCTTCTACTATGTCTACACTCCTAGATCCACGATTTTCATAGTTGGATAGTCAAAAATAAATCCTATAGGTGAGTTTCCATGAAATTGAAAGAATGATGACAACAAATGCAACTTTGACAACTTTGCAATTTTGCTCTTCAAGAGATCTTCCACCTAAAATCTGCAAACACAAATCAAGAGGGAAAAATGTTTTGTTGTTGGTGAATGGGGGTTTTCCTTGGTCAAACCCCGTTTTGGTAATTAAACCTTGAAATGAAATGAAATAGCATGAAAGGAATGATGAATGAACAAGCCTATGTCACAACTCATGAAACTCTTGTTTGAACCTTGGAATGTAGATCCACAACTAGCATGAAATAGCTTCAATGGACGTGGATCTTGATCTTGAAACTTGATTTGAAACAATACCTTGAATGCTTGAATGGATCATGAACACTACATCAACATATTAGCTCAAATAACATGCATGATTTAAGAAGACTTTGAAATGATAATGGATCTTGATTGTTGCAATCATTCTTCAATAAATGTACTCTTGAATGCCTTGATATGCTCTTGAAATTCTCTTGATGATGCTCACTTGAATATTCTTAAGATAGGTTGAATTTGCTAGGTGAAATATAATGAAATGACCTTATATTTATAGGTATGTAACATTAATTCCCGAAATTTAAATAACACAAGCCGACATGTGAATACGCATTTGAAATCATTGAAATACTACCAAAAACATAGTAAAAATTTAGGTCCTAGGCCTAAGTGAGGACCCATTCGCCCTTGAGAGAATGGGTCCCAGGTCACTTACCTAGGACACACATTCTCCAATGATAAATTTTATATTATGGCATTAATTAATTTTGGATTTTCCTCTTCGGAAATTGTAGTTAACCAGGATTGGATTTGAGTTAAAGGGGCCAATTAAGGAAAATTAACCTCAATTAATTAATAAATCCCTAGATGAGTGTGAAAGTGTAAAGAGGTACACTTTACAACACAAAAATAAGGCACAATTAAGTCCATTTTATTTAATAGGGCCCTAAAATTAATGTGAATATATAAAATACATACTATAACACTAAAATAAGGCATCATTTAGTTCATTTTATTATTCCCAAATTAAGTGTGAAAAGAGACCGTTTTTCCTACACTACACTTCTCCAACATAATAACTTTTCTTAATCATCTTACCTTTGTTCTCCTTATTTTTGTCACTCAAATCTCTATTTGGACATCTTGAAGCATAATGAGCTACCTTTCCACAACTGAAACATTTGAAAGGAAACTTATGATTGTACTTACCAGTACCCTTCTTCATTCTTCTTACAAAGTTGGCTTCCACATCATCAAGATCCTACTGATTTGATTCCTTAATCTCCTTTGATTTTCTAGCCTTAAAAGAAATCTCAACTTTTCACCACTATTTGTACCAAATTATCTCATCTCAAAAGTAGTTAAAGAACCATACAACTAATCTCTGGTATATTGATTTAAACTTGTAAATTCCTCAATAGCATAAACTTTATGACTATAAGATTGAGGAAGAGTTTTGAGAATTTTCTTTACCACTTCTGGTTCTTTGAGTTTTCTACCAAGACCTCTGATGGAACTGACAACTTCATCTACCCTTTGCATGTATCTTGTAATGTTTTTATCTTCAGATATCCATAGGTTCCCAAACATGATCTTCAAATTCCACATCTTAGCTTGTTTGAACTTATCATCTCCTTCCTAAATACTTTCTAACTTTACCCAAATTTCTCTAGTAGTTTTTATATTCATAACTTTCACTAATTTAGAATTAGCAAGACCATTTAAGAGAGAGTACCTTGCTTTACCATTTCTTTCATAGGCCTTGATCTCATCATTAGTACTTGGACCATTTGCAGGTGTAGTATATCCATTCTCAACATACTTCCAAACATGAAATCCAAGATAAATCAGAAAACCTTCCATCCTTATCTTCCAAATGCATAGTCTATTCCATCAAACATAAGAATCTCTATCTTGTGTGCCATCCCAGATCTACCTCAAGTGGTTAATATTTCTTCCAAGGAACCTTGCTCTAATACCAATTGTTGAATGCACAAGACAATTGAGATTGGGGGTGAATAAATTATACCTTAAAACTTCAAAACCCTCATAAACATTCAAATCCACATTCATTCAATTAACCCTTAATTTTTTATAATGGTTTAGCATGAAAATAAAATAACAAAAACTAAAATACAATCAACACCATACACAAGACAACACTAGATTTATGTGGAAAACCCAAGATGGGAAAAACTACGGTGAGGATTAGCTCACAATATAAAGTAATATCAACATCAATTACAAAAGGGATCACTACCGGAGGACACACTGCCTAGAAGAAGAAAGGATCACTACCAAATTAGAAAAGAAGATAGAGAAGAATTTTACGCAGAGAAATCAATCGCAATGCAATAGTAAAATCCACCACAATGTCACCAACACCTTTGTAGTCTGACTAAAGAATTGTAGACACCTTCCACTCACTACATCAAGTAATCTAACACATGAAATATCCTACCACATGTCTCAAATTCGCACCTCACAACTTTTTAATTTGCATCATACTCATATATCTTATCTATCTTATAATCCCTCAATAAATCAACTCTTATTTATATCATTTTCAACCTTGAAAACATTCTTTAAGGTCGACGATGCACCTCAATCATGCAAATTTAAATTAGGTTGGCACCAAAGCATTCCAACGGTGGAAAGGAATGAAGGAAAACCACAAAAAACCTTAGCTAGGACCTAAATCCATTCATACATGACATTCCATTCTTCCAAAAATACCAAAGCACCTTTGCATTTAGTGTAAACACCCAAGTCAACCGTTACCCATGTAAACACCATTAAACTTGTAAGTACACACTTCCTTTGATCCAACAACTTGTAGACAACAAATGTCACCTAGACACAATCTGGAATATTCCACAAACACCTTGAAATCCAACAAAATCCTTTGTAACAACTTTCACCTGAAGAATGTACACACCCAATACACTCAAACAACTCTTTCATAAACTATAATTCAAGAAACCAAATTTTGAAGCACCAAAGCTTGAACAACTTCAACTGAAGAAAGATACCAACAATATCAACATGCCTTCAAATCCAGAAGACCTGAAACCAAATAGCAGAGAAACATGGAGCAAAAACATTTCTCGTAGACACCTCTACAATACACTGTTCAAACACTGGTGAACACAACTTCTTATGCACAATGATCCAACACTCCAAATTTTGAATATAACACCTCTAAACACATTTGATCAACATATATGAAATGCATAAGAAAATCTTCAACCTAGAAAAATGTGGAGCAATGCTAGAACACTATTCTGCAACCCAAAACAACACTGCAACTCATTGTTTCCTCTTTTTATCAAATTTTCTCAAAAGAACTTGGAAACCAAGCACCAGAGACACATCCTCATCATCTTCAGTACTTCTTCAACATTATAGAACCAACAACAACCTAGAAAAACAACCATACATCCATAGATAAAAGATTATCAAATCAATACTAGAGGTTGACACCAGTAGCTTACTAATGACAACATAATGCAACTAATCAAAGCATCGATAATGCAACAACATAGACAACACCAAAAACTACACATACTCTTGCAATAATATTCTACTCATCAATGAAAACATAAGCTTTTTGACATCAATGACAACTACTTATACTTGCAACACCATCACTAGCAGGCCTCTTGCTAGCCACCCAACATCTACCCATATGTATTTTGAATGTCATAATAGAGGATATTTTTTAGAGCCACAATTTTTTCCTAAGCAATCAAATTTTCACATTATTAGAGTCGAAAAAAAGCTCTTTTTGAGTACTGTGCTATGATATCAATGATTTTTCTATATTTTCTTATTTTGGATAGAAAATTCTAGGTGGAAGCTAGTTTTTCTTTCATTGATTTGATAGGTCATATGTTGTGCCTATGGTGTCCAATTTTAGACTTCTTATAATTGATAGAGATAATTTTTTTAGCACTTCACAAATGGATTATCTTTGGAGATATTGGTGTGTGATTTTTCCACTTATTTTTCTATTTGAGTTGTTTATTGGTTCCTTAAATTGTGGTACTTTGTGATATTACAACAAATTGAATCTGGAGGTGATTTTTTTTCTGAGTTGTAAAACTTACATGTTTATCTCTAGTTGTCTATGTTTGACATGGTTTCCAATGTGATGCTGAATTTATAAATTACATTGTGATATCTATGAGTTGTGTATCTCTTTAGGTTTTATATACTTATAGGTTTCATTGATAACTCATATATGGGTCATCTATACCCATATATATTTTAGTGTTGATGTATATTCTATTTAGTTTGTCCTAGTTTGATCACTTTGTGTATTAGTTTGGTTGTCAATTATGAGGTAGAGAGATGGTTTTACATGATATAATTATGTTGTGGAACCTAGGGTTTTTGACTATGTTGCAATACATATGAGACTTCTAGTTAGGTGGTGATCATGGTGTCATGTAGGTTATTTATATGCTTGAAGCTTTGGCATGGCATGGTTGTTGAATAAGGTACATTGGATGGTAATCATGGTGTCATGGAGATTTCTTCTACACTTGGATATTTTGCATTACATAATTATTTATTCCAATGCATTGTTAGTGGTGTTGTTGATTATTCATGGTTTGGAGATCTTGGTTCTACATTATCTTATGGAGTTGCTAGAGTTATAACTGAGTGATTGTGCACATGAGAGATGGGTGATCTTTTATTTAGGAGATGCATATCGTGATTTCATTCGTATCTTTGTATCATGGTTCAATGGGAGCTTTGGTAGTGATGTGGATTCATCAATTAGTGATGGTCGATATTCTATAATGGTTTTTGGTGTTATGGAGGAGCTCTTAGATATTCTTATTTCTTGTATGTAGTTAGTGTTCTTTGACATCTTTATTTCTAACACAAGGTATGCATATATTCATGTAACTTGGAGATATTGGTATCTTATTACCATTGAGGAATCTTAGTTTCTTTGGTTGCGGGGTTATAACTTCTAACAATTTGATAAATGATCCTTCGTTTGGATGATGGATTTTACTATGTCATGGTGTACTCTTGATTACCAGTTAAAGTTTTGGCATGATATAGGTACTCTTAGGAGAAAATATTTTTATTTGAGACATATTATCTTATTTTGAAGAGATGGAGATCATGATAGTATGGAGAGATATTGATTCAAAATTGATCATTTAGTTGGAGCTTTTAATAGTCATTTTCAGATAGACGAGTGGTGCAATTATTTTTTTGTCAAATTTTAGTTATTACAATATTGCATTGAAGTTTTGGTTGGCATGAGATGATTGGTTATACACCTATTTCACATTTGGTTGAGGCTACATATTTATTGTTCTTGTAGATTGTGTTGAGGTGGTTACTCTTTGATGATGTTTTAGTAGGAAATTTGAGGATCCTACACCTAGGTTGGATAATGAGTTCAACATAGACCTATTGAGGATATTATTCTTAGTGAGAGTCAATATGGATTAGTGTGCCATGGAGGAGAAATCATTCCACACTCTTGGTCCTCATGGTGATGAAATCCATGTCTCGAATCTGAAGGGAGATGTTGGCAATTAGTTCAACACTTAGAGGTATTGATAGAAGCACATGCTACATGGTTATGATTTTTAGCTTTTCTATATAGTCTTGTTTTCTTCTTAGAGGTTCATTTTGCATGACATTGGATTTGAGGTTTGTGTGGAAATTTATGATCACTATGTTTATGGTCATGTACTTTTATTGTACTTTATTGTTTTTTAATAAAATATGGAGGCTCATTAATCTCTTTCATGTTTTGAGAGTGGAGAACTTTGGAGAGATATAGAGACTAGTAATGAGAGTTGTGCTATAGTGGTTTATTTTGTAGCTTTTTCATATCATTATTGATCTTCCTTGGTACTTCATAATATCATTGGTGTGAATATGATTTTACCTAACTAGTTCACTAGTAGGCCCTATTCACATGTTAATTTTACTTAGGTCCTAGGAATCTTTCTAGAAGTCTTATTTGTCATTTAGATGTTATCTTATCTTATGGAATTTAATTCTTGATTCTTAGATCATTTAATATTAGTTGAGTTATTTGTATCATGACATAAGATTAAGACACTTGTTATGATCCTTTCTAATCATATGTCTCACCTTGGATATATAACCAAGGTATTCTCATTGGTAAATTATTCCATTTTATTTCATTACATTGTATTACGTATTGATCGCATTTGGTCTAATATTATTTTGAATCCATTTTTTTTGTATTGATAATTTTTTACAATATTATTTTTCTCATATGAGAAACAACACGAGAACAACACATAATAACTCCTTTTGAGCAACCACGCTAGAAATAACCCATGGAAGACCAAGAGTCACACAAAAATCCACTTATTTAGAAACTACTTCCACTAAAGCCAACTAAGGGAGAACAAGAGTCACCACTTAGAATTCCAACATAGATGTCCCTCTGGGGTTTGAACTTGGGTCTCCGCATTGAGAATTCCATGCTTTAATCAACTAATCTCAACCCCTTGGATTCATTATTGCAAATTTATTATGTTGCTTTTCTCTCTAGTAGAAGGTTATTTTTTGGTTTATAGGTGATCCTAGAAGCTTGAGTCCTTGAGCAACTAAAAAATATTGATGACATTGGCTACACCTTCTATGTGAATGCTTTTGGTAGAATTTTGGATGCCTTGATTTATTTTATATTTGGCATTACCCATGTAATGGGAGTTACGGCTTGTATACGTGTCCTTTGTTGGATGTTCTTATTATACTATGATATTTAGGGTCTTAAGGATTTTTATTACATGTTTATTTGTTGTTACCTTGGAGAATTTTTTTATGTAGGATAATATATATGCAGTTGCCTATGATCAATATTAATAATGTGTTGTATATTTTGATGGCATGGAGTCTACCTATTATGATGAGTATACCTTGGTTTTGAAGTATGGTTAGTTGGATGTATTAGCAACTAGTTATAGTTGATTCTCTCTCTATGTTGATTAATTATTTATAGTTACTCATGCATATTTGTTAATATTATATTTAGCATTTGTGTTTGGATATTGATTTGAGGAAAGACTCATTCTACTATGTGACACTTAGTGTGACATCTCTTTGGAGTAGTTCTTATCTTTTGTGAATTGGCATGATGGAGGATGAGAGGATTCTTGTTTGAGATGGTGGTCACCTTAGTTATTGTTGCAAGTATGTTGATGGATAACTTAGATGTTTGATGGTATATGATGGCTTTAGGGATTGTTCCCTTGATGTTTGAGTTTACTTCTGACTACTAATGTAATGTATAGATAAAGTGGGAAATATTTTGGTAAATTTATGTTGTACACCTTGCATTATGACCAAATTTATTATAGGTATAACAATAACCAAAAAATAAATAATTGAACCCAGTATTATATGCTTGCCTTTTTGGATTTTTCTTTTTGAATCTCCTCTTCTATTGGACTTGAATGAAAGCATATTCTTTCTTTCTAAGCTCTTCAGTCTCCTTAGATTGTGTAGTGTAGAAAAATGTACTCCTTTACACTTACACACTTTGTTTGGGCACTCTTAATTAAAATGGGCTTAATTATGCCTCAATAAGCCCTATTTTACATCTAAAAGCCTAATAAATTATATTTTATGAAAGGGAAACTCGACAATAATTAATGCCAACACATAGCACTTTACCTTGAGCAATGTGTGTTTTAGGAATAGGGACTTGGGACCCATTCGCCCATGGGAAAATGGGTCCACCCTAGGCCTTTGAACCTAAATTTAAATTATGTTTTTGGCAGTATTTTAATGTTGGCTTCTAATGTTTAATTTTTGGGAAATTAAGGATACATACCTATAAATACAAGGCTATTTTATCAAATCAACTAGAATATTTTTGAGAGAACTTTCCTATGAGAAAATATTATTGTCAGGAGAATTCAAGAGTAGATTTATCAGTGATTTATCGCAACAATCAAGATCTCAAGCATCATGTCAAAGTCTTAAGCATCATGCATGTTTTGGGAGCTAATTTTGTGATGTAGGTTTCAAAGATCAAGTCAAAGAATTCAAAGCATCAATTCAAGCATCAAGATCCACATCCATTGAAGCCATTTCATGCAAGATCAATGTCAAAATTGTATACTTCCAAAGGTTTATTCAAGGGTTTGGGTGAGTTGCAACATAGAATTTTTCATTCATCATTCCCTTCACATTTTATTATGTCAATTCAAGGTTTAATTACCTAAACGGGGTTTGACCAAGGTAAACCCCCATTCACCAAAAAAAAAACCTTCTTGTGTTTGTGTTGCATAATTTAGGTTGAAGAAGGATTGAAGATCTTTTGGAGAGCAAGATTGGAAAAGTTGTCAAGTTTTTTGTCAAATCACAAAAATTCACCTATAGATCTAATTTCTGACTTTCTGACACTGCAACCCAGATCAAATGAAAGCTATAGAGTGACATCAGAGGCTCCAAAAAGTTGTTTTAAATCCCTAACAAAAGACCCATTCACCTATGGGCGAATGAGTCCTAGACAACCTTCTAAAAGTGCTTTTTGCTGACTGGTAAACATCACTCTAACCTTCTCAGATCTACATAAAGTTATTTGTTTTTGCCAATATTAAGCTTTATATTGATGTTTCAAGATTGAATTGGCATAATTGAGTGGATTTTCTATTTTTAGTTTTTCTCCCAAAAGTGTTGTTCAGGTTGAAACTCCCATCCTCAAGCATAAGGAAATCAGTAGATCAACTCATTGAGTTGACTCACCTAAGGGTTGTAAGTCAATTCTTTGTGCGGATCTCATTTCCTAATGAAATAGTGAGAAATAGGTCTACATTTCAAATTAATTCACCCTCACACACAAACCAAAACAAACCTATTTTTCTTCATTATAGATTGATATGCATTTGAGCATCTAAAAGAATTTTCATCAAGATCCTTTGTATATGCTTCATGATTTGCTCAATAGTCTTTGTGCCCTGACTTTAATCAAGCCCAATACTAGTTTTGATGTGAGGTGACCTTTGATTGTTGATAATCTCATCCAAAGTCTTCTTTTTCAAAACTTCGTATTTTTGTTCCTTTGACCATTTTCTCTCTCTAGATATTTTCTCAAGGATGCCACTTCTACTTCAAGCCTTTCACAATCCATTTCCTTTGATTTAATTTTTTTGTCAAGAATTATTCTATTATTTTTGCTTCTTCTATTTGAACTTTTAGATCTATAATCACTTTTTCTGATTCTTTTAACTTCAAATTTTGTTTTTTATTTTCATTTATTTTATCAATTCACCTAGGGAAGTTATATGTTCTTCTTCTAAATCAACTTCTGCATCTCTTTCATCATCTTCAGAATTTAGTTTTATGTATTACCATCTAAATTCTCCATTTCCATGAATAGAGCATCCTCTCTTTCACTTTCACTTTCGAAGGTGTAATGATCATATTCATCAGATGAATAGCTATATGAAATGTTGGGAAAGATGGTACTTAAAAAATAAGGGGGTATTTTATCTATTTGATCTTTCCCTAAGGGTATTTCATTAGGAAAGAGATCACAAGGAGTAAGATTTTAGGAAATTCCAAGCAAATATTTTAGGAAAGTCATGTAATAACATTGCATGGTCTTCTTGTTCATCATCATCAAGACATTTTCCTATTTGAATTACCTTCCCATAATTATATGTATCCATTGGTATGCTTATTTTATGGACCCTACAAGTAATGCACTTTGATTTGGAATCTTAGGGATTCATTGATCTTCATCCATAACACTTGTTTTAGCTCTGTCTCCAAAGTATCCCTTAGTATTTAAACAACAAGTAAATATTTGATTGTGATAATTAGTTGGTAAATTATCATAGACTCCCAAAAATTTTGCTAGAGCTTCATCATTTTGAAAGTAATCCATTGGCATATCATTACTTGTGGTATCTATTAAGTCAAAAAAAATCAATGTGAGAGTTGTCTTAGAAGAATCCTTTGTTATAGTGTTAATGTTAAGTGAAGGATTTTTTAATGCTTTTGGTATTTGTGAAGGATAATATCCAAGACCTCTTTTTGTTTCTTGTATGTTAGGTTCTATAGGAACTCTAATGCCTTGTTCTTTTACTCCACATCATTTTCCATTATAACCAAATTATTTCAAGAGTTGATATCCTAGTCCATAAAGAGCTTCTGTTTCTTTTGATGATGGTGGCTTCTCATGATTAGTCTCATCATAATTGGTTATGTAAGTTGCATCTTCTTCTTTACTAGGTGTTGTCTTAGATGCTTGTGATGATTTTGCTTGATATTGTGTTGATACTACCATTGTTTCTTTTTACTTTCCTAATTATTTTGTTGTGATTTTGTATTCTCCCATGAATGTAGGTGTGAAATATAATGAACCCAAATCATCATATAGTAGTTTTATAATCATTGAAAATCTCCTCTCTTTCTCTTCTTCTTGCACCGGTTCCACTTTTAAAGTTGGTAACAATTTTCTCAAAGGACTTTTCATTCATGTTTTGGTTTGCAAACAAATTTTTGATTGTAAGTCTGCTTTAATTCTATACACCTTGTTTTTATAAGTTTATTTTTTTAGACGATGAAGTGTTGAAGGTACTCCATTCATTTTATGAATCCATGGCCTACCCAAGAAGATATTATATGAGAGTTCTTGGGGCATGACATGGATAGTACTTTGCAATGTAACTCTACCAACTTTTATAGGTAATTCTATCAGACCAAGTGATTGCTTTCCCACATTATCAAAACCACAGATAGATAAAGAATTTCGTTGAATTTTAATCTTGTCCACTCCAAGTTTATCCAAAAGGTTTACACTACAAACATTGAGTTATGAACCATTATCGATGAGAGTACACCTAATGCCAATCTTGTTAATACTAGAAAATATCATCAAAGCCTCATTTTTTTGTTGCATTTCCAATGGAGGTAACTCATCTTGATGAAAAATAATATCTATATTGACCGAGTTCATAACTTGAATTAGGGCTTCTACATCCTTTGGTTATGCACTAGGAAGGACCACAACTTGTTACAAATAATTTTGAAGCATGCTACGATAATTAGGTGATGCTTGAATGATATCCCATAAAGAAATATTAGTAGGCGTGTTGGGAAGTTGTTCTACAAGATCATACTCCTTTATACTATGCAAAGGTAAACAAGGAGCACTAGGAAAGATGGGTTGAGGAAGTGGTATGGATGAAGGAATGGTTTGTGGTTGCCTATTATTCCTTGTGTTATATGTATGAGAAACGGTATGATAACTTGGTTGTTGTGAAACACTATTACTAGTGAGTTGCCTTGCAAAATTTAATGTATGTCTTGGAGGTTTTGGTTTGTGTTGAGGTGGTCCTATGATAAGCACAAGTTTGGTTTGGTTTTTTGGTTGTTGTGAAGGTGGGTAGAGGATAAGTTGAGGAGTGATTGCATTGACTTCTCTTTGTTGTGTTTTAGTATTAGAAGCCTTAGTGGATGATTTTGGTAAGATGAAATCCTCAAGGGCTTCATCTAACACGTCAAAGTCATCACTACTAAAGGGCTTGAGGGTTAGGTGCACTTGTAGAAAGAGATCTGACATGATCATTTGACTATGTTTCTCCAAGGTTGATCATTTAATGTACACTTGTTGTTAAATGTTTTAGGATGGTCTATGGTTTCAACTAAATTTACAAAAATAAAAAAATTAATCTATCTAGACTATGCATTGAAAATGAAAACAAGTGTCTATAGATCTGAAGCTATTAAATACTAAAAAGTAACAAAAAAAATTCAACTTTTTTCAAAAAGAAAGTAGAAGGTCAAATTTCGTTAATATGTAGAAACACTATTCGAGAATTTCAAAACATAGATTTACCAGTATAAATAGAAAGCAAACACAGTTACAAAATTGCATGCAAAAGATTATCAAGACACCTGTACTAGGATAGATTCACCCTTGGGCGAATGAGTCCTTGCTCAGGGTTGTGGAAAATGAAAAACTAAGTGTTTGCGCTACTATATATGTTTACTATTTCTGGTTGTAAAGTGTTACTACAGTGACAATATTTTCTAGAATTATGATGAAATGTAAATGAAATTTAAATGACAATGTATGGAAAAAATGACAACTTTTTGAATGCAATTTTGAATGAAATGCTGATATAAATGACTTAAACACACTTTAATGCAAGATATTATGCATAATGAATGCAATATTTTTGGATTTCTATGAGTTTAAATGATGTAAACATCCAATATGTAACCCTAAATGAAATGCAAAACAAGATGATGCAAAACCTAGATCTAGGGTTTCAAAGATCTCCAAATCAGAAAAGGTAGGATGTATTAAAGTCAAGTTCACCAAAATTAAATGTTGGGAAAGATGCTCCTTAAACAATAAGTTGGTATTTTCTCTATTTGTATCTTTCCCTAAGGGCATTTCATTAGGAAAGATATCACAAGGTGTAATGATTGACTTTCAACCTCAATGACAAGTCAATTAGACCTGGATCTTAGTCCTTAAGACAATAGGACATATCTAAAACTAAATTAAAATGATTTTAAATGTTCAAACTAGATGAATTATAAGACCTACAACATGAAATGCAAATTCTCAAAAGTATAGAAACTAAAATCGTAGTTTATAGGTAGATCTGAGAAGGGTTAGGACACATGCACCTATCACCAAAAGTAAGTTTTGAGATCTACTGAAGGATTTAGGTTTTCCCTAGGGTGAATGGGTCCTAGTAGTCCTTTTCAAAATTGTTAAAACTAAAGTTGTATCCCTATATCTGCACTCTTCTCTTGTACCTGCAAATCTTCATTTTTGAATTTGGACTTGCAATTAATCTACAAATAGAAAATGCTTGTTTGTTTGTATGGGGTTTTTTCTTAGTCAAACCCCAAGTTTTATAATTAAACCTTGATAAAAGACAAAAATATGATAAATGATAGTATGTAATCCCTAACCTGAAGTGCATCTAAGGTTTTTATGAGCTAATATGCAGAGAAACCCTACTCAAGTGTGTTAGAGTATGATTCCTATATGACAAGATTCACTTAGGGAGAAGTCAAAACACCCCAAATAAATTTGAAATACAATGATACCTTGTTGTAGGTTGCTAGTAGAATGAAGCTTGAGTATTTGAACACTAGGAAACAAGTCATTAGGTTAAAGGAAATAGCCAAATGGATCTTGTACACATAGAATCCATCATGTAATTCTATTGGCATCAACCTTCGATCATGTGACAAAAGCTTGATCAAAATCTACAAATGGACTTGAAGACCTACAATTACAAATAATGCTGCTCTAATGCTTTGAATTTACTCTTTCTTATGTTCTCTTTTCTTCCTAGTTTTGAATTCATGAAAAAACTAGACTTTTATAGGCATTTCTCTAATTTCCTGAACATTAGATCTTGAAAGCTAACCCCAAAGCTCACAATTGCTAGTTGAATTTAAATCAATAAAATACCACGAAAAACATATTTAAAAATGGGTATTGGCACTTAAAGGGGACCCATTTTCCCTTGGGTGAATGGGTCCTGGCCTATACTTGTCTAGGACACACATGATCCAAAGCAGATTTATGTTTGAATGCATTTATTCAATGTGTGTTTCAATGTCAGAAAATGATAAAAATAAGCCTCAGAATGAATAATAAATGGAATTAGGGCCTATTTAGGAAGGGTGAAAATGCATAAATGTAAGGTCGCTAAAATAGGTCCAAACTAAGCATGAAATTGTATTATCACCTACAAGGAAGTACAATTTTCTATGCTACACTATCTTCCTCAAAGTAGAGGCTTTTCTTATACTTGTGATAATTCATCTTCTTATTCTTGAAATTTTTATAACTCTTTTGATAGGTCTTATACTCTCTTTTTTCATCATTAACTCCTATGGAAGGACACTTAACATCAAAGTGACCTATTTTACCACAATTAAATCATTTGAAGGTTAACATACCTTTGTAATTGCCAAATCCTTTCTTGAACTTCCTTACAAATTTTTTGAATCAAATATTGTGGGAAGAGATCTAAGTACCTTTTCTACAATCATTGGCTCTTTCACTTCTTCACCAAGCACTTTGATGGTATTGACAACTTCATCCACTTAGAGTAGATATGCATAAATACTCTCTTCTTCCTTCATCTCTAGACACTCAAATTATCCTTGGTTAGTCTGAAGAATTGCTTGCTTGACTTTGTCATCACCTTCATAAATATTATGAAGCTTGTCTCAAATCTCATTTGTAGTCTTGTAGTGCATTATCAAGTGAGAAACTCAGATTTACATAACCCACATAAAATAACATTCTTTTCTTTAACATTATTCTCATAAGCTTTCTTTCCCGCTTGATCTCCTGGAGGATTTTTTAGGATTTTCATAACCATTAGAAATAGATTAAAAAACATAAAACCCTAATGCCATCAAGTAGGCTTCCATCCTTACACTCTAGAATGCATAATTGGATCCATCAAATATTGGTGCCTTGTTTGAAGAAAGACCTTGTCCTGCTATGTGTGAAATCCCAAATATACCTCAAGTTGTTAAGATTCACCAAAGTACTTAGCTCTGATACCAATTTTTAGACACACAAATACTGAGGGGGTGGGGGGTGAATCAATATTTACTACTTTTCATTTTATTAGCCCCGTTTTAAAACTTGATTTTTTTTGACCTTTTGAGTTAAAATCATTAAACTGAGAGTATCATAGTTAAAATTATTCCTAATCATCCAAAAATTCTGATCCCCTTTCCATTTCAAAGAAAATCATCAATTGTTTCAATCAGAAGCCTCTCAAGCAGTGATGTAGATTGGTGAAAATCGTGAAAATAATTAAATTTAAAAAAATTGAAGATTTATGGAAAAATATTTTATGGGGATAATTTTGATGATGCCAAACAAAACTTGACTTGTTTTCATGCCATCCCACCTCCCGATTTTTGAGATATTAAAACATTAATTTTTATTGATCAAATTATGAAAACTATTAAATTCGAGGTTTCATTTAGTCAAAATGAAATTATATTTTTGGGTTTTGATCATAATGCTACTATCAATTGTGTGGCAAAGTTTTGTTAAAAAAAAATAATCTAAGTGAAATTTAATCATCATCCTCCATTTGCTCGATTGACAGATTTATCGAGTATGAGTGTTAGTCAAAGCAAAAGTTAAATAAGACAAATTTGTATTAATTAGTGATTTTGTTCATTCTTAATTCCATTCCCAAGAGCAATAGAGAGATTAAGGCTATCAATGAAAATTGAGAACCCGATGGCAAGAGGAAAATTGGTCTTATCGACACGATCATACCAATTAATAACTAATGTTTCACTACTGATAAAGGTTATGGATTGTATCTGAAATTCCAATAAAGGATAAAGTTAAAGGCTATTGGCACTTTAATACTAGTTTACAACTTCTATCGAAGTACTCATCAAAGAGGTGATTCAAACATTTCACACAACTTGGAAACTCAACTTAAAATGTTGATAAAATATCTGATAGCTTAACCTTTGAGAATAAGATAAGCTCTATATTCAAAACGCGAGATCTGATCAATAATTCATAATCCAAATTTTGTAGCCTCTATAAGCATCTACCTAGTCTATAATAAAATGGTAGGTTTTTGACATAATATGTACATTCATCAAGGCATAGCAGATAGAGGAAGTATGAAAAATTTTGTAAGGGAAAATTCCATGTTTTACATGCATGCAAAATGTGAAAGCACAGACAACGCATGCAAACTGCATGGCAAAATGTCTCAAAGAAATATCAACCTCATGCAACACCACAATCGTAGGATCTACGTACAAAGTGGAATTGTTGAAAAGGATTTAGAAACTTTCAAGAGAATGCAATTAGTAGTTGTAAAGCTGAATTCCACAACCAACATCCTCCCTGCCCATGCCAAAGTGGAAGTATGGACAAGGCTCATGAATGTTTAACATAATGCCTCTAATAGTTGTCATTTTATGTCATGACTGCCATGGAAAACATACATGCAAAGCACAAAATATCTTTGATGGAATAATTTGAATATAAGCCATCTCATAAAATACCAGGATTGTGAGATATGCAAAGTCAATTTGTTGAAAGGCTTTCAAAAATTTTCAAGGCGAGTGCAAATAGAAATTGGAAAAATTGTTGTCTTATGGAATGCAATTAGAGAAGGTTATGAAAAGTTTCAAGAAATTTTAATTGGAAAGTTACGTAGCAGATCACACCCATAAACATAGGGGATCTACGTGAAATTAGAGATATTGGCTTGACAAATGCTAGTAAGGTATTCCCAGATTTGAGACATCTACTTAGCATAATGGATGAGAAGGAAAAAAAGAATGTTTATCTACAACAACCATAGCAAAAAGTTCGTAGTTATATTTGGTTTGATAAACACGACATTTGAGACAATAATTAGAGTTGCTAAGAACCTTCCAATATGTTTTGACTGCTTTGCTGCATCTATATGTTGGCAAGAGACACTACAGTATCACTTAGTGTTGTCATTGATGGCAACTCTAATCGATGATTAGATATGTGCACTATCATTTGATCATACCGATAGACAGATTGAAGATTGATAAGGCATAACAGTGTATCCAGTAGCACAATATTCATCGATCTATATGAAGATTTCAGGTTATTATTTTGTGTTACGCATCTCAGGAAATGATTTTTGGTATATTATCTCTGTTACTGCTAAAGCGTAGTCCTTCTTGTATTGGAGCCGAATTCATGAATGCATTATGTCATGGATATATGGGAAGCAATTGGTTAAGTATTTTTGTGTTTGTACATCTTTGTTTGGGTCCCCTCTATGTCTTAACTAACTTTGGAGGATGCACATAAAGATTTAATCATGGATCTAGCCAACAGTTGTAATTATTTTTGTGTTTTATTGAAGCCGACAAAGTGTAATTGAATTCTATGATTGTGGATATATATAAGATCATCTGTATCATTTTGTATGATAGATGAAGTGTGTATTGGTGTGAATTGTGAATAAGAGTAGAGCAGAAGAGCGATAATGCATAGTTTCACTTGCACATGTAAGATCTATGTTGTGTGTATGAGCAGAACATAGTAGAAGTGCAGAATCAGTTTGTAAGGCAACAAATCTATTATTGTGCTTAACCAGATCTGTAATCAAACATTTGTAGATGCTAATCTTCTCAGTTCAAACTCTCAGATGGTTTTAATTTGATTGTCTTTTGTAAGGAAGTGAGCCTTCCCTTTGAGTAGTGAGCTCTAGGCAGTGCACTTGAATGCAAGTGCATTCCCCTTTTTGTAATCTTTATTTGAGTATACTCAGATCATAATTGTGGATTGGCCATCCACCGTGGATTTTTCCCTAACAGGGTTTCCACGTAAAAATATTGGTGTTATGGTGTTGTGTTTATTTTCTTGCTTATGCATTATGATTGAATGTTGTTAATGCTTTGAAGATAAAGGTTAATAAAGTTAATTTTTGCACAACACTAATTCACCCCCCTCTCAGTGTAGCTTGTTTCCAATAATTGGTATTAGAGCTAGTTCCTCTTAAAAAAGTCTAATAGCTTGGAGAGATCTTGGAAGGTGTTCTAATGGATTCAAGCAGTCTTCAACAACAACTTTTCGTGGCCCTAGATGATCTTGATCAGTCAAAGGTTGAAGTTCAAATATTTCAAGCAAACCTCTCAGATGCAGAGAAATTCATTGAGTCTCTGAAAGACAAAATCAATACTTGTCTAGAGAGAAAAGAAAGGAACTCTGTGATCAGATTAAGCAAAGTGATAGTAAGAGCATTGGGGAAGAATGAATCAGTCAAGCCCTAAAAGAAAAGATAGAGGAATGTGAGAAGCTTACCAGAGATAATGCAATATGAAGGCATGAGATGGAATCTATCATGATGAAGCTGACCAAGGAGATTGAAGACATAAAGAAGAATGAAGAGAATCTAGCATAGTCCCTGAAAGAAAAATATGAAGTATGCAACTGATTGGATGATGAATTGGAACAATCTAAAAATAGTGAAGATCTCAAAAATGAACTTGCTACAACAAATGAGTATAAAGAAAAGTTCAAAGCCAACTCTTCCATGCTTGATGAACTAATTAGTAGTCAAAGGACTCATGGTGACAAGCGAGGTCTTGGATATGAAGAAGGAGAGTTCCAGATCTGAGCAAAGGAGATCCAGACAAGGAAATCAAATGAACAAATCTAGAAGGTATCCAATAAGACAACCTAATACTTAGAGATTTAATGGATACTGTTACAATTACAATAAGTTTGGACACATGGCTTCTCAGTGTAGAAGTAGGATGAATCAAAGTGGTCCATATTTCTTAGGTCGGTGTTTTAATTGTCATAAGGTTGGTCATAAGTCAAATGAATGCAAAAACATGATGAATCAATTTCATAGAAATATCAGATGTTATACTTGCAACAAACTTGGCCATATTGCTAACTAGTGCAGATCAAGAGGGAATCAATGGAACAACTGGTCTAGAAAAAGAAATGTTGTGTGCTACAACTGCAACAAAATTGAGCACATTGCTACATTTTTTTGGAACATAAGAGGTTCGATAAATCAAAGGAAAAAATATGCAAAAGAATATCAAGGGAAAAGGAAAACTTACTATAGATGTAGTCAGACAATAGATGCAGAAGTAATGGGTGAAGAAATATCCCTCTGTTGCTATTGAAGAAAACGTGGCAGCACCAGAACCTACTTCTAGGTATTTCCTATGAGAATTAGTCTCAGGCCTTTGGCCTAGGGGGAGCAGTCAAGAAAATCATATAACCCCCTTAACCGGTAAGTGATGCTGGATGCGAATGTGTACAGTAGATGCATAAACAATCAACAAATGTTGTTGAACTCATTGGAGGAAATAGTATGCTATACTGGAGGTCCATAGAAGTTTTACTCTTCACAGTGTACAGGAACAGGGTAACCAAATGTATTAGGGTTGAAGCATTTATTATGAAAAAAAGGTTAGGTATGCAAGTGATAAAAGGTCATTTCTACTCTTCATTTGTCACTTTGCATTTGGAGAAAAGAATTTTGGAGAGCTCTTAGGTGATCATTAGCGATTTGAGACAAAATTTAATTGTTGAAGTGATTCAACACTCAAATTGCGATTCGGCGAAAAATTTATTTTTCAGAAAACTTCATGAACTTGTGATTTGGTAGAAATGAATATTCCTCTAGTAGTTGAATTCAAGGACAAACCTCATCCTAAATTCAAATGGCTTCCTTACAAGTATCTTGAGACCGATCCATTAGGATCATTTTTGTTTGTTCCATATGGAGTTCTAAACATAAAGGATGTTAGGGTTTATGTTCATGCCAATATTGAAGAACTAGGAAGTTCTCAACTACTGAATTTGTACAATAATCATATCATTGGTGAAGATTACTGTGTAAAGCCATAACATAAAATCCTAGAAACAAAGAAGTTCACACAGATTGTCAAATTTCTCGTATTCGGAGAGTCAGAGTGGGTTCATGATGTGTTAAGTCGAGTGCATGATGAATTTATGTGGCTCAACATTCCATTTAAAATTATAAAGGAAGCTATCAGTGTAGTAATGGGTCTAAACTCTTCTGGTGGATTACCTATTCTAAAGTCTGTAAAAAACCAAACCGTCACTGATGCTACAAGATCAACATATGATAGAAGAGAAATGACTATTGATAACATTGTCGATATAGATGCCAAATTTGCATCTATGGTGATTTGATACAAGATTTATCATTCTAGCCAAGACAACTCTATGTATGGCACAACAATCTATGTCACTTACCAAATGGTGAAGGAAAATGCTGAGTACGATCTTTATGAACCGCTGAGAATTCAATTAATGGAGAATCTTGCAAAGATAAAGAAAGAAAAGAAAAATTCTTTCAAATATGGTAACTTGCTCTTGTATTTTTAATTTTATTTCATGGGTGAAGTTTTGGGAGTTGGAAAGGTTCATTGGAAAAAGGACAAGCCGGTAGCTGAATAGATCAGAGATCTGTTGTACAATGTTACAGATATCAAAACAAGGAATGCAACTATCTAGGGATACTAAAAAAAATTAGGCTATGATGCAAGAAAGGGAGAGGATTCCCACCTCTATTGTAGAGAAGTAAAAATATTCAATTTGATTCATGGTGGATGTTGATTAGTGTATGATGGAAGTTGTTGATCCAAGAACTATCTGGATCATGTATATGGGATATGAAGTTGATGAGAAAGTTTTGGATATGTATGCTCAACACATACTGAGTAAACCAGTGGATTCGACAGAGGAAAGGTTCGGTACATATGCAGAGAAGGACACAGGTTCATAATGAACTTAGGAAACCTATGGTTACTAAAAGAGTCAAAAAAGAAGTAGAAGTTCTTGCAAAGAGTATGGGTATATCTACAAAATTATTAAAAGAAGCTAGACAAAAAAGGGAAGAAGTTGAAGCTACAAAGTAAGAAGCAAACGAGGCAACTAGAACTTAATTAGGTGGCCCAACAACACCATCTGCCCGAACTAGAACAACTAGAAGCTCTATATCTCATTCAACTCCTGCAACAAAGTCCACCCCTGTAAAAACTAAGTTTAAGGGATCGAGAAAGGAAGGAAAGAAAAAGAGCAAGAGAGTGTGTATGGTTGTTTTCGATGATGAGAAAACTAAGTTTGTTGAAGAAGTCAAAGAGATCAGGCATCAAGGCACCAAGGCAATCCTTTTGGTGGAGATGACCAGGCAAAGAAGAAAGCAAAGACTGAAAAACCAAGTATGTCAGTACAAGGAGTTGAAAAAACTATGGTTAAGGATGGAAATTTAAAACCACTTTGCAAATGGTATGAGTCCTTTGATGAATCTGAAAAAAGAATTCTTGAAGAAGCAATGATAAAACATATGAATACTTTCAATAAAGTATCGATTGAAATTATGCCTAGTCTACCAAAGAGTTTGTATGACATTCTGGAATCAAGAAGGTTGAGTGCTAGAACAAAAGAGGAACAAATGAGAGAAAGGATTCTTTAATAACTATGTCCAGTGATGTATGTGGATGACATGAAGACACTTTTGAACAAGACCCAAAAGAAATTTAAAAGAAAAACAAGGGTTAACAACCTAATGATTGGTCTAACCGATGAAGTCACAAAAGAAACAGAGAAAATTCTGAGGGAAATACTGTTGAATTAGAGAATTGAAGTTGTGGCTAAGGAAACACATGTTGACAATGTCTCATCTAATCCGATGAAAGAAGTAAAAGAAGGAAATTTTGATGCTACCGAAAACTTCCAAATTCCTCTTGTAGAAGATAACACTGAAATCCCTATTGAAGTTGAGGCACCCGAGAATGTATCAATTGACAAGGTAGAGATCTCTAAAGACAAATCAAAACCTTCAATTGAGGAAGCAATAGTTGAGGAAAAGAAAGATGTTGTGAAGCCAATTCCAATTGAGGCAAGAGACACTGCTGAGGCAGTGAATAAATTCTTGGTTGATCACAAGGAAGAGATTGAACCAGAACTAATTGAATGTCCTATTGACCTGTCTATCTTAAGCCCAATCCAGAAAATGAAAGTAGCTTTGTTTACTCAAGTGAAATCCCAAGAAGAGCTACTTAAATCTCACATTGAAGATGGTGAACTGTTGAACCTTGCATCCGGAGTATTGGAGAAGATCATGCCCTCTTTTGTGAAAGACCAGACTGGATCTTCATCTGGTGAACTGAAAAATCTTATCAACTCGATGAGTACTCATTTTGAGTCACTAGAAAAATCTGCTATGGTGAAAGTAGAAAAACAATTCAATGCCAAAAGGTTTGATGGATTGAAGGTATTGATTGCCAAAGATAAAATTGTTTTAGCCATATGTATAAAGAATGTACAAAATTCTTTATCAGAAGGTGGTAAGATCTACAAAGCATGTTTGTCTTTTTCAAAGTTCACTGAAGCAAATGAGAAGAAGATCAAAGATCTGGAAAAATAGTTAAGCACTATTTCTGAAGGATTTGACCCTCTATCTGGTGGTATTGGAAAGACAAAAGATGAAGTAATGTATTTTCTTGATAAGATAAAAATATTGGAACATGAAAATAACAAAATTATTGCTAAAACATGTGAAGTTAGAGGCTTAATTTTTCCAAAGATTGACATACTGTCAAGTGCTCTAAAAGAAGGAGAGGACTCTATGGTAGTTGGTGATCCAACCAAATTGGAATCTATAGAGACACAATCTTACTTGATCTTTGGCCATATCACAATCATGGAGAGTCTCAAAAGAGTTTGGGACGCTAATCTAATTTAGTTGAAGAAAGACTTTGTAGACATTTTTCAGCTTATGTAAGTTAAAGAAGCATTTTTGTATAACAGTTTTGTTTGATGCATTTTTGGTATGCAGTCCCTACCTTTGCCATTGATGTCAAAGGGGGAGAAGAGTGGAGTGAAAATTTCTTAATCATCTGAGGGGGGGAATTTCATTTTTATAATTTTGGAGGAGGCAGTGTAGTCTATCTTGGTACTGATCCAACACTTAGTCATTTTTCACTAAGTGTTGCCATCAATGCCAAAGTGGGATATTGTTGGCAAGAGACACTGCAATATCACTTAGTGTTGTCATTGATGGCAAATATAATTGATGATCAGATATGTTCACTATCATTTGATCATATCGACAGACAGATTGAAGATTGATAAGGCAAAACAGAGTATCCGGTAGCACAATGTTCATCAATTGGAATGAAGATTTTAGGTTTTTATTTTGTGTTGTGCATCTCAGGAAATGATTTTTGGTATAGTATCTCCATTACTTTTGAAGTGTAGTGGCTCGTATCAATTCATGCCAAAGATGGAAGATCCAGTTGACTTATTCTCAGTCCTTCTTGTGTTGGAGCTGACTTCATGAATGTATTATGTCGCGGATATATGGGAAGCAATTGGTTAAGTATTTTTGTGTTTGTACATCTTTGTTTGGGTCCCCTCTATGTCTTAACCAACTTTGGAGGATGTGCATAAAGATTTAATCATGGATCTAGCCAACAGTTGTTATTATTTTTGTGTTCTATTGAAGCCGACAAAGTGTAATTGAATTCTATGATTGTAGATATATATATATATAAGATCGTCTGTATCATTTTGTATGATGTATGAAGTGTGTATTAGTGTGAATTGTGAATAAGAGTAGAGCATAAGAGCGATAATGCATAGTTTCACTTGTGCATATAAGATCCGTGTTGTGTGTATGAGCAGAACAGAGCATAAGTGCATAATCAGTCTATAAGGCAAGACATCTATTATTGTGCTTAACTAGAACTATAATCAGGCATTTGTAGATGCTAATCTTCTCAGTTCAAACTCTCAGATGTTTTTAATATGATTGTCTTTTGTAAGGAAACAAGTCTTCGCTTTGAGCAGTGAGCTCTAGGCAGTGCGCCTGAATGCAAGTACATTCCCCTTTTTGTAATCTTCATTTGAGTATACTCAGATCATAATTGTGGATTGGCCATCCACCGTGGTTTTTCCCCTAATAGGGTTTCCATGTAAAAATCTTGGTGTTATGGTGTTGTGTTTATTTTCTTGTTTATGCATTATGATTGAATGTTGTTAATGCTTTGAAGATAAAGGTTGATAAATTTAATTTTTGCACAACACTGATTCACCCCCTGTTAATGTAGCTTGTTTCCAACACTATAATCATATCCAATATGGTGGAAAGATAAATAGTTACCAGAGATGTGAACCATTTCCATCATTTCAAATATGGTTTATGTTTTTGTGAAGATTTTGGTGATGCTAAGTGAAAAAAAGTTGCAATAGAAGCTTATTCAACCTCATCAGATGTGCTTTCATCCCATACATCTAATGGAGTTCATTTATTGAATGATTTTTAGAAAACTTATGACAAGTTTGTATATTGGTGGGGCTAGTGAGCAAAAACAATGGTTGATCAACCAGGGATGGTTGACAACAATACATAGAATAATGCAAACATTGTAATTTTTGATACAACTATGTCACCTCCTAAAAGGAAAATTTGGGAAATTTTCTAAACTTTGGATGTGAAATATATTTTTGAACTATGTGTAAATATGGTTATATATCCAAACAATGATATCAATATATTTCTTTGGATGATTCACATAGGTGGTGGTGTTTTCTTGCATATAAAGGAACCTAATTATTGTAGAGATGGTTAGCATCAGATAAATTCTCAAGCAATACTAACAATGTGTTTGATGTTCTTATGCCAAATTTATTTGTAGAAATGAATAGTAAAGATGAAATTCAAAGGGGTAGGATGTAAAATATTAATCCAATTTACTTAACTCGAGTTGACACTCTTGGACCTTGAGGATGATTAAGTTGTTGAAAAGAAAGAACAATATGTGCAACTTGCACACATAAATGTGATTCAAGGTGAAGACAGAGTGCACATGGTGAATGTTTATATTGTTTAAAGCATCCAATAAGTCACACTCATCCAAGTCCTCATTGAAAGGCCAAAGGGCTCACTTGATGTTCATATCAAATATTTCACATATTGAAACAAGACGTAATAAATTCCTAAACTGAAACATATAACTCAAAGTTACAAGTTTCTAATTGCATTCTTATAAAAGTGACTTATGACACTTTGCACTTAAGAGGTTTTTGGAATTGTATAATTTCATAAAAATAATGAAGAATGTATTTGGTTCATATGTCCTAAATGTGAACTTTGAGTTATTATTACTAATTTTTTGTATGTTAAATTGGTAATTCATTTGTGTAATTGTGGAATCCATTGTTCATCTATATGTGATTGATGAAACACAATCATACACTAGTTTCTTGGTTTGAATGTGCTAAGGTAACGTGTTTCCTCATATGTTGAAATTCGTTATCTTTCTTTTATCATTATTACATATCAACACATATTTTTGTGATAAACCCCCTTTCATAATTTTTCATGCATTGTGAAATCTCAATTGGTATTCATATGTCTATTTTTGGGGTTTTCTATTATTCATTTTCCTTTAGTTTTTCCTTTTCTCCTTTTTCTAATTTCAGGTTAAAATTACACAAAAACTATAAACACCCACATCATACAAGGGAGATGCACCTCTCAAACATAGAGGAAGATTTTTGTTTCACAAGAAACCTCTCCAACTATTAGGGTGTTATTTCCACTTCCCATTGGGTGAGTTTGTTGACAATATGCGTTGTCATTGATGTCAACTCGGGATATGTTGTCATTGTTTCCAAAAGGATGTACATGCTCCAAAGATTGTTGGTATGCAACTAAGATTGAAATGGTATTCATTCTAGTGTTTAAGTATGTTGTGGGGGAAAGTGCACAAGTTCTCATATGTTTACAATATGCCTACATTGATATCATTCCTGTTTGGTGCACCACACATTGAGATAAGTTACAAAAATATTGCTAAGAAATTTATAATGTATACTCTAAGGATGAGTCATAGTAATTTGGTCCACATCCCTCCACAATTCAAGCTTTTTCCTTGTGGTTCATAAGATAAGATGGTCGAGATGTGAAGGTGTTATATCCAAGGATTTAATTCATCACACCTTCTACAATGAAAGTTATAAATGACAGTGTTCCTATTTTTGTGCTAGTAGTATAAAGAGTTGATGAGGGACTACTAGGATGCTTCACATTCCTTCAGTAAAATAGATGTGTCTGTGCAGACTTGGATATATGTTCACAAAGGTATATGGATTCTTCCTTGCAAGTCTCAAGTGTTTTGGTGATCCATAAGATCAACTTTCAAATGATAGCTTGCTATTGTTTGTTCAAATTACTCTATTTTCTTCAGTTCCGCCAACATATGATGATTAGACACTTCAAGAGATATTGTTCATGAACTACATTGTTCACATCTTGGTCCGCGTGATGTTTTTGATATCTTCTTGATGGTGTAAAGGTGAACATATGATATTTTTGGTGGTGTTATCATTCTTTGGGTTGATAGACTTGTTTCCTTCATATGCGGTTGATATTGATTAATCAATATTGTTTTGGTGAATGTGTTTGGGTCTTGTAATGTTGTGTAATAATCTATAACTATTTTTCTTTCAAATATTATACATGTTTAGATTCAACCAATGTGATATCATATGGTTCCTCTAAAGGTTATCTTGGACTTGATGTAATTAAGGTTTTGAGTTGTTGCAGAGGATATATATAGAAGGTAAAACTCATTTGTGAAAGTGTTGAATATGAAGGAATTATGACTGAGTAGTATGTTGAAATGGAGTGTGTGAAGTCAATGTGAAGGGCCAATTGTGAGAAAAAAGGACTACAACATCAACATATGTTGGATGCTTCTTCCTAGCAACTCATATTCAATTTTCTCATTATAACTTTCATGTATCCTACTTCGAGACAGTGAGTCTCATGAGATCCTTTGTATCTTGCCCTAAGGCTGTACACCTTAGTTTGCAAGTCCATAGGTAGTGAGCCTTAAGTAACATTATAATTCTTGTTAGCAGTGAGCTACACATATTATGAGTTAATCCTCACAATGGATTTTCCCTCATTGGGTTTTCCACATGAAAATACTAGCATCTTTTGTGTGGTGCATGTTTTATATTTTTCTCTTCTTTCAATTTATATGATGTATTATTTAAATCTACAAATTGAAATGGTTAAGTTTTAATATATGCTGATTCACCCCCCCTCTCAGCACTACATTATGTTCAACAATTGGTATCAGATCCAAGTGGGCCTTGAGAAGCCTAACAACTGAGGTAGATCTTGCACTTGAACACATGGGGTCTGTAGCGAAAACCAATAACATGTTTATTCCAAAATTGGATCTAGAAGCAATGGAACCTAAAGGATGGGAAATCAATATAGATGATTGTGAAGTTGATTTTGAAGAACACCAATATGCTCTTGAAGATATGGATGAAGCAAGATTACAAAATATCAAATATGAGTGCATGCTCTAGAAAATCCAAAGGAGACAATTGACAAATTGAAGGCAAAGGCTAAAGAGTCAAAGGAAGAAATTAGCAAATTGAAAGCTCAAATAGATGAAGGAAATAAATGTGAAATTAAAGTCAAAGAAGTTGAAGATGTGATCTCAAATTTAAAAGTCAAAGTTGAAGAAGGCAAGAGGATTGAGGATTGCTTGAATACCAAGCTCAATGATAAAAATGTTGAGTGTTTAAAGCTTGAGGAAGAGATTGTATCTCTGAGAAAAGTACTTGAAAAAGAAAAAGAGAAAATTGACAAGAGTCTAAAACAATGGAGGAGAAAGCCTACAATGAAATTCCTAAGGATACATCCTCTAAATATGAAAAGATAGACCAAGACAACACAAAAGGAGGTAGATTCATTCCTGTCCAAACCAAGAAGAAGAATTGCATAAAACTTACCCCTAAAAAAACTACTCCTATCAAGTTCAATGGTAATTTCTATTCTTGTAATAAGTTTGGCCATAAGGCCATTGAATGTAGAAGCAAGATAAGTCATAATCAATTTAGGCCTTTAAGGTACAATGCTATGAATTCTCCATCATTTCATGGTCAGTGCTATGCTTGCAGTAAAATTGGTCATAAGGCTAATGAATGTAGAAGTAAAATGATAAGGAATGGTAATGCTATGAATTCTCAATCCTTCTATGGTTACTACTATAGATGCAAAAAAAAATTTCATAGGGTTGTTGATTGTAGATCTCATGTGAGAAGAAGTAATTATGCTTTGCAAGCTAGTATCACACACATTATAATTCCAATAAGCTAAGACACATTGCAAGGTTCTGCAAGGGAAAGATTGTAAGGTCTTTTGTCCCTTAAAAGAAGTTTGACATTGGTCACCAAAAGAAGTAAATGAACAAAGTATGGAAAAAGAAGAAAGAAAGTGAAGTAAAAAGTGAATCTGTACCTTAGCATGGTGCAGATGAATCCTTCGATAACTAAAAAGAAAGTATTGGCTCAGGGGGAGTTTCAATTGAAAATATCTCCATACCCTTGTAAAGCATGAGATGTTGAAGTCTTCAAAATAATGGTTAATGATGATATGGATTTGTCTACTCAAAATTTTGGAGTAAATGCACCTTCTACAAAATGTTTTTGAATGATCACAAATCTTAGTGATATCTTAGATAATAAAAAGTTGCTAAATTTCAAGAACAACTAAAGACATTTATTACGGACTAAATAGGGTTGGTATGAGGCAAATTTAGTTTCTATTTGATAAAAATCAATCTAATTCAAAGGATATCAAGTGTATGCAAGTAGTGAGGAAGAGAAGAATAATTTAAGTGCATTACATGCAAACCTTAACGACAATTTTCATAGGTATTTCTCTAGTTTTTCTTGTAAAACCCTAGTATTAGAAAGTGTTATTATGGCCACACCAATTTTAATTGATTTTGTTGTTATCCAAAGCAGTTTGAGGATGTTCCAGAGGTGACAGAACTGGGAAAAACCAAAAGTCCAAATTTTTGGATTTTTAGTATTTTCTAGTTCCAGTAAATTGCATTTTCAGAGGTCTTTAGAGTGGAATTTGGGGTTGAAACTTGCGTCATTTCCTTAAAATTGAATTCCAAAGGCATTGTATTTTTCAAGAATTGAATTAGAACTCTTGGAGACCTTTCCAATGGTGTAAACGGATTTGAATTCCAAGCAATGAGTAGGAAGTTATGACCCCACCAAGTTGGGGTAAATAATTTCCAATTTTTTTTGAAAATTTGTATTTTTTGTTATTGTATTTCCTCATTTTAAAATTTCCCACCATGTGGTGACTATTGGAGTTCTATTTTCTTTGTACATATTCAAACTTTGAATGCAAATAACTTAGTTTTGGAGTTGCATACATCTCTTTTTGAGTTTGTTGTTCTATACAAAACCAATACAATACTATAGGTTGCATGCCAAGTAATTGTTGGAGTGAAAATGACACTAAGAGTGGGGGAGGGGGGGGGGGTGTGAATCAGTGTATTAACATATTTTACCATTTTTTAGAAAATAAACCATAGCATACATTTTTTTCTCAATATTTCAATGATAAGTGCATTCATGAGTTGAATGTAATCATTCATAAACTAAAATGAGAAATGTAATTGCAAAACAATGAACAATAAATAATTCTCACAGTAAAGCAGTGAAACCACAAATGAACAAAGAGACACAAGATTTTCCAAGTGGAAAACCCTCCTAGGGTAGAAAAACCACTCCTAAATTGTTTCCTTTCAGGCTCTTATTTGAAAACCACTGTTAACAATGCCTTATAGGCTGATTTCTGAGCACCAACTCAAGGAGCACCAACCCCTCATTTAGAGACACCAATCTCAAGGAGCACCAACCCCTCTTTAAATTACAAAATAAAAATAACACAGAGGATCTCTTTGTTTTCCAGATAAATTCATAGAACCCCACACCCTTAATCTATCTAATACCCTAAAGATTCAAAACAATGAATCCCTAAAATATAAAATAAACTAAGTTTTACATCTTTGCTCTACATCATATTTTCTATTTTGTATTACAAAGATTTTTCAACTTTTTCGTTTTGATACAGCAACAAGTTACATTCTCAATAACTACATCATCATCTCATAGTGATGAAACACTGTATATATATATTTGAAGAACATTATTTCTGATTAAAGAATATCATTGAATCTGAAACCCTCATGTTGTTTCCAGAAAATTGAACTAGTAAAAATGATGATCAGCAAATGGAGAATAATCCTATGTAACACCTGTACAGAAGGCCGTTTCAAAATCAAATAAGAATATTTCAAGTAATGCTTCTTTTTCAAACTGTAAGATTTTTCAGAACCCAGATCTGAATGTAGTAAAGTATGCACAAGTAATATAATTTCCCTCATTCGAAAAACCCATATGAATCTATTTTCAAAAACCCTTATGCAGATAACCATCATTTTTTGTAACATATGAAATAAGTCCATTTTGAATCCACAATGATAATGACAAATTTCACAAAATGCATGACTACCCATCAACCGAAAGTCACAAACCCTCATTGCAAGAAAAAATAGAAATGATATTCTATTAGGGCATCATTTTTTCTTTAGTAACTGAAATACGTTTTTCATCATAAGAGTTTACCCATTAAAATAATATGAAGGTAATCATAATAGGAAACTAGAACCCTCCATGTACGAAGCATTTTCATGATCTAGAATACCAGATCTGACCAACCATTCAAGAAAAATCAAATGGAGAAGTAATACCCAACTCTTAACATGAAATATTCTACCAACCCATATCTTTCTTTCCAAGATTCGTGCAAAAGAACAAGTAATAACTCTATATTTTTCCTTTCACCAAATGAAGAAAATTACCTTTGAAATGCTGCAAGAAATTCAAGATTACCAGAGTATATTCGATGGAGACGTGGCTAGAGGAAACATCCATATTCCCTACTCACCCATCAAACATTTCAAGATACAATCTGCCCAAAGCATGCTTGTTGCGCACCTCATGCATTCCCACTGTAGACGACTAGATGACAACTGAGAAATCTTCATAAAAATTGCAGATACTCATCACAAAGAAACAAACCAAAGACACATGGTGGTGGAGTGGCTAGGGTTTCAAACCCATAAACTTGTGAAACAACAAAATGAATGCCCTAATCTCTTTCGTGCAATTTCAAAAAGACTTTTCAAAAGTTAAATGTAACTTGAAGTCCGAATTCATAACGCCTTAATAATTCTGTCGCTACCTTTGACTAAACAAATAAAATTATTTCCATGTTATTTAGAAATGCCCTCTTCACAAGGTCGGTTTAACATTACCACTTAACAACTTTTATTCCAAGTCAAAGATCCTCAACATGCCGACTTGGAAAAAATAGTTGTTGCCAAGACATTTTGAAGTGCCTTCATGACTGATGAACTAAAACTACCGATACATACTTCAATATGACTTTAATTATTGTTTCTAATGTGTCGACTCAACTTCATAATCAAAATAGACTTTATTCAATGTCCAATGAAAATGCTAGAGATCAATGATGGCCAAAAAACTGAAAAGCATAAAAACATATGATGGTTGTCGATACATATTTTACTATGACTTTAATCAAAGTCATTCACCAATGCAATAAGGCCTGAGAGGAGTGTTATCATTTCTATCAAATGTTTAAGGAAACCCGATAGGGTTTACTTAATTTTAAATGTCGACTCCTTTATGCCTTTGAACCACAAAGTGAATTATACCAAGTCACATGAATTTAAACATATGATATGACAATGATGCCAAAACAATGACTTATGAAGTGTTTAGAACTGAGTCAGTCAATAACCATAAAACCCGAAACCTTTGACAAGGTAATTGCTAGCAATGCACTATATAATCAATGAGCCAAATTTCATGAAAATATACCAAGTGCCAATGGTGAAGTCACAAGAGCAAACCAACTTCTCATAGGAATTGACAAGCCAATATGACATGCTGAAACACATTTTTTGTTTGAACCAAACTAAATATACTTCAATCTGATAAAAATAAATTAAGCCAAGATCAACCTAAAATAATATACCTGTGGTAGCAGTAATAAAGAACCACCCTGAAACTGAAACCATCTGTCAAACTTAAAAGAACTTTCCACATTAGCATCATCAAATAAAAACCTAAAACCAAGAATCATGCCTGGAAACCAATGATCACTAAGATCAATATGAAATGATTAACATGAAAAACCTGAACCTGTCAAGGTGACAATGTCATAAATCTGAAGCTAATGAATGCCCTATCACAATGAGCACCACTTGAATAACCTATACCATGCCTTATCAACATTGTCAGTCCAAAATAGTCATAACCATTTGCAAATGAATATCATGCATAACCATAAACATGATCATCAAGAACATGATTAATCTGAATAGGAACAAGCATGAAGATCATGTAAATGAACCAAACTGAATACCAATACAACCCTATAAACTTTGAAGCATAATAGGCAACAATAATTCAATGCAAGTATATGAGGACATGTCAACCAATACCATCAACCTGAACCTGCACCTATAAATACCATAACACCATTTGTGACTTTGTCATCAAGGACAAACAACAAAGGGGTGAGAACAACAGTATTGTCCCCAGATTCCATAATTCGGATCCTGTTGAGAGGCCAAGGCCCAAATACAAGAATTTTCCATTCAAAGCAATGGAGGTGGACAAAGATGGTATATTTTCAAAAGTTCTAGTGGATGTTGTGTATTGTGAGGATGTAAGGATTTACATCCATGCCCAGTTGAATGAAAGGAATGGGTAAGAATTATCTTGAGCTGCATTCATGGGGATTTCATTTGGCTTGACAAACCATATATGATCATAAAGGATTCAAATAAGGTTAGTTACTAGTCTTTGTGCCTTTAGACCAATATTGGTGCTAAAATCTATTAAAAATGAAATAGTTATGGAACTCACCAATGCTAAATTTGATAAGAGATCCCTAACGGCTAATGATATCATTGATCTTGGTGTCCAGTATGCATCAATGGGGATTCCATAGAAAAAAATAATTCACAAACAAAGAGGGGTCATCCACCACCACTGCAATTCACAACACACATCAAATGGTAAATGAAGGTGCCAATTTTGATCTATGTGAGCTATTAAGAGAGAACCTAATGGAGAACCTGAGGAAAACAAAAGAAACCAATTATAATTGTAGGTTTGGTTCTTTGATTATATGCCTTACTTTCCTCTTTTTGAATGAGTTACCTAGTTCAAAGGATAAAATATGGGACAAATTTTCTCTGCTAGCAACATAGATTAAACAACATATGATATTTTTTTTAGAATGAGCAAGATTTCACTAGTTTTTATTGGGGATTTATCAAGAATTTGTAAAATAAGATGCAAATAATATATAGGATACCATCTAGTTTAGTCAAGAAGTATGAAATGGGATAAATTTTATGGTAAACAAGGATCATTGTTTGATGGAAGTGGTGGAACCTAGAATCTCGTGGATATCTGAGCTACCCTATGAGGTTGAGAATGAATTTGTACAAGGTTATGTAGATATTTTTTTATTATATTCTCTTATGAAGGCTAGTTAAGGTCCAAGGAGATCAGGTAGATATTCTGTTATTGCTGCATTTGCTCCGCAGCCCTCTGAGTCAACACAAATATCTGGTAGTAAAAAGAAATCTACATCTACAACTCCTCTAGAGAAAAATGACTCTAAAGCTAGACATGCCAAGCCAAAATGAAAGGTAAAGATAGAGAAGACAAATTAGGAAGAATCAAATGATATTAAAGAAGTTGAAAAAGATGATATCTCCCTGCAAAAGAGGATGTTGAGCAAAACCATTCGGTTACACATGAACCACTTGATTTTGGGGCCATCCTAAGTGTAATTTTTTTATTATAGTCTATTGGATGATGCAATCAAGCTACATCTAAATGTCCCTCCTAAAGAAAAGAAAACAATTGAGAAGGAAATCATTGAATATATGCTCATGCAAAAAATTCCCTTCAATAATATTTTTTACAAAGCTATGGATAACCTAGTTGAGGCTTTGAGAAAAAGAAGAGAAGAAGCTATTAAGGAAGATTAAGAAATGAAACAACAATAAATTGACATATTTGGGGTCTCAATCTCTTAGGAAGAAAAATAGAAGATTGCCGGGAGATAAGCCAAGGAGCTCCGCACCAAAAGGAGAATAGATCTATTGATGAGCATGGATGAAAATGTCAAAAAGAAGATATAGAATGAAACTAAAGAAACCATAGAGAAAATCATTAATAATATGCAAAGTGAAGTTGACCCACAAGTACCTAATCTGAAAATCACAAATGAGAAAAACATATATGGTCAGAAATAAGTACAAGGACCTTCCAAAGTGAAAAAAGGAGAAGGTGTATCTGGTGTGCATGAAGTGCAAACTTTCTCCAATATGGAGATAGAGAAAGAAGAAGAGAAATGGTTAGAGGAAAAAGATAACCAAGATCCTTGAAGAAATGAAGATGGTTGAGGTAACTTATGAGGACAATATTTTGCAAGATATATATATATAATGTGTCTATTCGAGACATAGATCTATCAATTTTTGAAGGAAATGTGATAGATGGTGATGGAAAATGAAAAGGTGATAAGAAAAATAAGGAGATTTTTCCCCCAGTGAATACTAATGCACCAGGTGTAAAAAGTCAAGTTGGTCTCCCTCCTCTAGAAATAATGTTTCTCCTTCAGAGAATTCAGGGAATAATGAGCAAGATAATCCTGAGATAATTTAGGATGCAAAAGAGAAGGTAGTTGAAAAGAAAGATGCCTCTGTAGGTCAAGGTTCTTCTACATTAGATCTTCTTTCAAGGACCTACTAGGGATGTAGATGCAGTTTTAACCTATGGTAGCACCTTAGCTTCTATGAACTTCCACCCTTGAGGGAAAGGTTGATTTGTCTAACATATCTCCCCTCCATAAGCTATAACTTAGAGACATCCTACATGCTTCCACAAGGAAGGAAATTCTACAAAAGCATGTAAATAAGAGTGAATTGATTGAAGATGTTGTAAAGACCATTAAAGAGGGTTTACTAGAGGTAAATATTGATGCTTCCTTACCTCCAAAACAAAAGTTAAATTTTTTAATGGATTCATTTAAGGATCATTCCTCTCACTTGGAGAAAAATGCAGAGTAAGAGGCCCTAAGGAAGATAAAAGACAAAAGAATAAAAGATCCATCTGATCAGTGTGCCAATGCACACGATAATTTCTAAGATAATATAAAGATGTTCAAAGAATATGTGGATGAAGTTATTGCTCTGTATCAATTTTATTTGAAATGGCATGTTTCTACCTAGAGTATCAAGGATCAAATTGACTCCATTGAGTCATAAATTACTCAAATGGTCAAGATGTATGATGTATCAAAAGATAAGGATGGATACATTAGAGCTCAATTTGAAAATCTTCATGTACAAATGTCTCTACTTCAGGATCAAAGAGGTCAACTCAAGAAACAAACCATGTCAGTTGAGGGAAGTAGTCAACTTGAGATTGGCTTCACTATCCAGGATGCTTGTGAAAGAAAAAAAGACTTCTCTAAAATTGAAGGCTCCAAGCAGTATAGATGAAGCTGAGGAATTTTGCATACAATTTGAATGCCAGAATAATATTCTCTTCAAAAAAATTAGACTAGGTTGCAACTTTGGTGTAACTCAAAGAAATCCACAAGAATATCTTACCTTGTAAGGAAGGCACAAAGGTATAATTAATACAATTTTGGTCTTTGCAGTATTATTTTTGGTCTTTATTGAAGAATTTTTTGTACATAGCATCATTTTTGAGGCATCTCCATCTTAGGGGGGGTATTTTTTGTAGAAATCATATGGTAAGGGGGAGTTTTTACAGTTTTTAGGTTGATAAAAATAAAAGATAGTATGCCCTTTACCCTTGATGTCAAAGGGGAAGCGAATTCTTGTAGATAAATGAGTGTTGCCATCAATGAAAAAGGGACAAATTGTTGGCAGTATGTGTTGTCATTGATGTCAACTTAGGATGTGTTGTCATTGTTGCCAAAATGATGTACATACTCCAAAGATTATTGGTATGTAGATAAGGTTGAAATGGTATTCAATATGGTGTCTAAGTATATTGTGGACATAAGTACACAAGTTTTGATATGTTTACAATATGCCTACATTGATATCATTCCTATTTGGTGCACCAAACATTGAGATAAGTTGAAAAATTCTTGCTAAGGCATTTATAGTGCATACTTTGAGGCTGAGTCATAGTAATTTGGTCTACATCCCTCCACAGTTCAAGATTTTTCCTTATGGTTCAAAAGATAAGATGGTCGAGATGTGAAGGTGTTATATCCAAGGATTCAAGTCATCAAACCTTCTACAATGAAAGTTATATATGATAGCATTTTGGTTTGTGCTTTAGCAGTATAGAGTTCATGAGGGACTATCAGGATGCTCCTCATTCCTTGTAAAATGGACATGTCTGTGCAGACTCAGAGATATGTTCACAAAGGTATATGGATTCTTCCTTGTAAGTCTTAAGTTTTTTGGTGATTTGCAAGATTATATTTAAAATGATAGTTTTCTATTATTTGTTTGGATTACCCTATTCTTGTGTTAGTGGATTTCTTTTGTTACACCAACATATGATGATTAGACACTTCAGAAAAAGGTTGAGGAGATATTGTGAATGAAATAAATTATTCACATCATGGTTTGCATGATGTTTTTGATCTCTCTCCGGTGGTGTAAAGGTGAACAAATGGAAATTTTCGTGGTGTTGTCATTATCTGGGCTGACATGCTTGTTTCCTTCATCTATAGTTGGTCTTGATTAATCAATATTGCTTTGGCGAATGTGTTTTGATGTGTTTGGGTTCTACAATGCCATGTGTTGATCAACAACTACTTTTCCTACAAATATTATACATGTTTAGAGCCAACCACTGTGATATCATACGGTTCTTCTAAAGGTTATCTTAGAGCCGACCTAATTAAGATTATCACACCTAAATTCAATGGGGAACCCAAAATTATATAATTGAAGTCAAGAAAAGATAGAGAAGCAACAATGGTATCAACACAATCTATCACTGAGTCATTAAAACCATCCAATTCCATAACTCATGGCAAGGAAGAGAACACAAATCATACATCCACATATGTTGAGAACAATCATGAAAATCCACCTTCTTCAAAAGAGATGAAAGAACTTTATGGAAGAGGTTATGATATTTTGAAATAATTTAGCCATAATGGAAAGGCTTGTGGGTGTTAGATAACAAGGTATTTGTGTCCCTATTGATCCTAGCAAGCAAAAAAATGAAAGAGGTCTTGGTTATTGTCCTCTGAAAGAAACAAAAGCATTAATGAAACCTTCACTTAATATCAATGTCATCACACAAAACACTCCTAGGGAAAATATAAATAACAACCATGATATATTTCTTCATCTTCAAACACATGTTTTAGTGATGATTGGGGTTCATTATATTTTACACCCTCCTTTATGGGAGAGTAAAAAATCTCAAAATCTAAACCTAAAAAGTCTTGTGTATATGTAAGACATCTTGTAGTAAGTAAGAAAGATTTTTTTCACAAAAGAAAGGAATATCTTCTACTCTTGATCAAGAGAGTACCTTGTTGAGGCTTCTCCAAGCCCACTTGATATCTCTCCCTCTAAGAACAATAAATAAATTCTATAAAAAAAGATCATTTTGTGCATATCATCGAGTTCATGGTCATTCAACCAATGAATATAAGGCCTTGAGTACTAAAATATAACATATTAAGGATTGTGGTGCTCTTCGTTGTGTTGATGCATCTACTTCCTCTAATTGATAATGATATTCATCCTATCATGTTTCTCATCACTATGTGGCATTAGTAGCTTTATGTGTTTTTCTCATTTCCATTCATGGTGGTACAATCTTAAGTGCAATTATAGGTTGCACGGTAGCAACATGATATTACTTGGTGTGGTTGTCCTTATCTCTATCCTTGGGGGTAAGGATAACTATTTTTAGGAGGTGTGCATCCTTGTCAAGGATCCCCTCTTCCCCTCTTTTTACTTAAAATACCAACATAGTAATTATGTTGACATTTTAAGTGGGGGCATATATTACCCTTATCCATTTTGTCTTGTGATGTTTGACCTATTGACATACCCCCTGAGGTGTGGTTATCAATTTGTCTACTGAGATGTTAAATATTTTTATTTCATGAAACCTGGCATAACACAATTTTCCAACCATGTTTGTTATTTTTGGATTCACTTTGTTCATAGGACTTGAACTTAGTGTAGTGTTGGCATAGAACATTGATCATTTTATGTCACCTTATCAAAGTTATCAAGGAGTATAAATTTTGGTATGGTTGACGTATGGGAGAACACTTGTAGACCTGGTGTGTTGTTCCCATTTGCCACCTTTTATGGGTGCACAAATAGTGAGTAGTGGACTTCACTAGATCTTGTGTGTTTCTCATTTTACCAAACAGGGCTCACCTAGTGTATATTGAACTGCACTAGCCCTTGTGAGTATATTTTATGGATGTTGATCCATCCTTTCCTTTTTTCTTTTTGCATTAGCTTTGACATTGTATTATTGTGTATCTTGTCTGGTTGCACATATCTTACATGCATGTGTGTCAATTTTTTCTCATGTTGGTTTACCATGGGATCTTAGATCTTGGGGGCTTACGTAACCCTCTTGATATTTTTCATCCTACCTCATCAAAATTTATGCACTTGGACCACTCTTGACATATATTTCTCTTAGTGAAAGCCTGAGCGAGTTCATACTATCACTAAAGTGGGGGCGAAATGTAGTGTAGGAAATTGTATACCTTTACAATTTCACACTATGTTTTGGTCCCTTAATTTATTGGACTTAATTAGGCTTCTAATTTACCAAATTATCCATTCCAAAGCCTTAATTTTACCATTTTCTAAAAGGAGAACCAATATTAAATAAATGCATTTAATATTTAAATTATCATGCATTATGAGTGTCCTAGAAATATAGGCCAAGTCACATTATCCCATGGGAAAATGGGTCCCCTTTATGTGCTAGGACCTATTTTAAAATATGTTTTTGGTGGTATTTTAATGATTTGAATTCAAATTTTAAGTGTAAGATTTTGGAATATAATTTTGGGGAAATTAGATAAACATCTATAAATACAGTCTTTTTATCATTTGAAAGATAACACACATGAGAAAACATTTTATGAGAGAAATTCAAGAGAAAAAATTATTGTCAAGAGAATTCAAGAGCAACATTATTAGTCATTTACAGCAACAATCAAAATCCTAACATCATGTCCAAGTTTATGTGTATTCATGTTATCTTGTGAAGGCTAACATGCATTGTAGATCCTCAAGCATCCAACCATTCAAGAATTCAATCAAATCAACCAAGAAAGACCCAATTCCTTTGAAGAGATGTGCATGAATTCAATCCTTCAAGGGATCGATTGAAGGGTGGTGAGTTGAAACAAGTGTTCATTCATCATTTTCTTCCCTTTTATTATCCTTTTATCAAGGTTTAATTACCAAACTAGAGTTTGACCAAGGCAAACCCCCATACAAACATAACAAACATTTTTTCCTTTATGTATGTGCAAATTATAGTTTGAAGAAGAATTGAAGAGATATTGAAGAGAAATTTTTCATTATTTCATTTGTTGTCATCATTCTTGCCAAGACATGGAAACTAAGATAAATTTTTTATTTCCAACATTCCAACAATGGGACCAGTGGAAAATGGAGTCTCAGATCTGACACCAAATGACCCAAAAAATTGATTAGGACCCCTATACAAAGACCCATTCACCCTTGGGTGAATGAGTTCTTGTAGGCACCTCAAAATCATATTTTCTTAGCAGGTTTGTTTCCATCTGTTAGTTGTTGAGATCTTGCATTTTTAATATTAGAGCATATAGGATCATTAAGTTAATTATTCTAAAATATTTCCAATCCATTCTAATCCCCCCTTAGGATATAGATCTCAATTTTTTTGGCTTACCATTAAGGTTGATAGTCAATCAATTCACTTTGTTGAACTATATCCCAATGAAATTTATAAAAATGTGGAAATGGCCCTAGGTTATGAACATTGATCTTAGAGTCACCACATTTTTATGTTTCAGGTATAAATGATCAAATGGAGGTAGTATGGTCAAACAACTGTCAAAGGAAAACCTGGTATGCATAAAATGGATAGTCAAGCATTGGAGGAAGTTCCATTTGAATGACTGTCACAATGGGACAATCCCCTTGAAGGCATTGAAGAAAGGCGGCATGACTTTCTCATCATGAAGGCACTATGAAAAAATATTGTATAGTCATGTTGAGGGTAGACTTCCATAATGGATAAATGATAAAGGGATGGTCCTTTAATAACAATCAACTAGGAAATTATTTTGATACTATAAGAGAAGGGACGGTCCTTTAATAGCAATAAAAAAGACAATCCACATGACAATGACTAGATGATTGTGCATAAACATCAAGAGTATAAGGGTTCAAAAACCATGACATGGGATAGTCAAAGTGAAGTCAAAGAATAGTTTAAAAAACTATGACAATGGATTCATACATTAAAAGGGTAGTTAATGCCATATAATGAGAAAGAAAGGAGACTGGAAGTGAAAGGATGAGAGACAAACCTAAAAACACTATGTTGAGTGGTGATGTGAAAAGTGTTATTGTGATAGTCCCAGGTTTAAAAGACAAGATTATATGATTATGAAGCTTGGGGGCAGTTATCTATGAAGATCTAATGGACAATAAGATAACTATGATGAATACTTTGAAACCAAGGATAGTCACTACAATTTATACCAATCAACTGATAGATTTATATGCATGAGGACAATCAAAGAAATTGATATTCATGAGGAAATACAAATACAAAATGAAAGACCTATGGAAATTAATGAAAACCTTTGATCAAATGACTTATACTTGGTGACTATTTCAAGCAACAAAAAGATAGTGATATAAATGACAGTCCTTTCAAAACCTTTGAAATTTGATATGACAATTACCATAAATGCATGCATAACATCCACATAGAGAATATTTAAGTTTAGGATAGTCATAAATGTTGATTGAAGGACAATGTATGGATTAATTTCAAGCATGAAAAATGATAGAGGGACAATCCATTCAATGGGTTTTAAAGAATGAAAATATATGATAGTGACAATGAAGCTTGGCAATGAGACAAAGGACAATAATATAGTGATTTGAGCCTTAAAAACTATAGTAATGATCTTTTTCACTTTACCTTGAAGTGAAGATCTCAGGAAACAATGCATAAGCAGACCAAAATAGGATAGCCACTACTTGAGCATACTCAACTCAATCAAAAGACAAGCACAATGAAAAGAATGCACATCTTTGAAGGCCTAGTCATCTTCAAGTAGATCACATACCTATAATCATGCAAATGAGCTTTCACAAGTTAGCTACCTGTTCATGCTCAATTTTGGTGCACTTACAAGTAGTTTAGGCCTATTTTAGTAGCCCATATGGTTACAACTGAAGTTAAGGGGAGGGTGAACCCACAAAAGTGGTTTACAATCAGAGTGAGGAAAGAAAAGTTGAAAAAAATGACCCCATGCCAAAAAAAATCATTTTTGGGGTTCGAACGAACCTAAACAAGGTTCGAATGAACTAGGGTTCAAGCGAACCCATTCAATTAACGTCCCACCATTCTCTCAAAAAAATCCAAAGGAAACCCTTTTTGAAAGGGGGTTCGAATGAACCCTAGTTCGAGCGAACCCCCCATTTCCCTCCTCCCCCTTAGGTGGTAAAAAATTCCAGAATTTTGCACTTCAAAGCTCGAGTTGAGGATGAAAATGGAGGAGAATTCACAAACCCAACTAGATGATGGTAGTCCTCGGAACGAGCTATCCAACAAATATAATTTTAATATGTTTTGGTTTTATTATGTATTTTCTTTTTTAGTTTTATTAAACATAGGTTTTTCACCGAAAATCAAGCTCTTTGTTCTGCACATGTGGAAAAATAGTAGATTATCAAAATAAATTTTTGAAAAATATGTTTAGGCTTGGTATTGATCTCCTTGATCCATAAAAAAAAAATTGAATTTCGATACATATAGAAAAAGTTATGTTGTATATAGTCCACCTATGTCTGAATTGTAACTAGTTTGATTTCGAAACTTGATTAAGGTAAAAATGTTTAATAAAACACTATGAAACCAAATGAACTGGTTAGATATCATAGTTACAAATCTAAATTTTTAAAAAATAGAATTTTATCCTTAATACAAAAAAAAGTTATGTTGTATACGGTGAGCGTCACTCCTTAAAAATGTTGTTTTTTAAAAAGAACCAGTTTTCGAAGGAGATGGAAAAAGAAGTGCAATCTAATTCCAAAAAAATTGAAAAAAATATATTTAGAATCTATAGACAAAATGTCACAAATCACTAGTTTTCTTCATCTTCAAATTCCTCACGGTTTAGCCACTATAGGAGCCCGAAAGTGAAGATTTAGTTTTAAAAAATCAGTTCAGTGTTCAGTTTGCCCAAAAATTGTAAACCAGTATTGTGCGATCACCTGGGAGTTTGAGGCTAAAATCATACATTTTAATAAATTTGGGAGTTCTGAAATAGAGGTTTTTTTTCCTTGTACGCTTGACAATTGAAAGTTTCAAGAAAATTGATTTATGACATCAATTCCAATCAATTTCATGCCCTTTTTAGAAGATCATTTCAAGTTGAGTTGGGGCACACTTCAAGGAGCATGCAAAAGTAAGGAAGTCAAAGAAGTTAAGTCAAATCTTCTACACCAAATTTTGCATGATTCTGCTTCCAGTTCTACATCCATACACACTCAACATCTTCCACAAGGTTCAACTTCAGTCAATCTAAGGCAGTTTTTCTATAAAGAAAAGCATCCAACTCTTTTCTAGAGTTAGTTCTTCCTTTCCTCTTTCTACCTTATGCAAAAGAGATGAGATTGTAACTCACATTTTGAAGAGAGTTTTCTCAATTTACAACAACTTTATGTAGTTTCATTTAGTATTTTAAGATTTGTACCAGCTAAAGCACCTTGTTATCAATACATTTTTAGTTATTTTACTTTATCAATATTTGTTCTATTGTGTGTGCATGGGTGATTGTATATTTTATGTGATTAATTATTAGTACTCAAATATGTTCTCTCATTCTAACACCTTTAAGCATGAAATCTATGTTTATGAAGGTCATAAGATTGTGTCATAAATGTTAGGATTTTGGTTGTGAGAACATTCTTGATTTTTCTTTTAAAGTTATGAGCTATTCACCTTCTTATGAAATAATGATGCGTGAGCATGTAAAGCATTGAATTGTGTGAAGAACTAGCTAAATAATTAAGAGATTGTTTGTTAAAATAAGATGTATAAGTCTTAGATTTTGGTGCATCACCTCCTAGGATTAACTATATTTTTGGTTTTAGTTCGTCTATCCCTTTTTTTGATCAATTCATTAGTTTTTAGGAGGTTCATCAAGGAAACCATACCTCTCTAGAGTTTCATCTTCAACATAAGTGACCCATAGCTTGAAGATGATCCCATGTTTAACATGATAGCTGAATTTTACACTCAGTTAGGGTCTAATCCTCGTGACAACAATTACAATACATTAAATTTTATTCTCCTCTTTGCCTCCAACATGGTAGAACTTGTATAGCTATGAACAACCTCCTTATGCCTCAACCTATCCTTCTTTTTTTAATGAATCTCTACATTCAACTATTTCTCATAATTTATACATCCAAGAAGTTAATTTCATAGACTTATGAAGACATCTTAAGACCCAAACAGGGATCCCAAATATGACCCTTTATTCCAAACCACCCCAACCCTTCGATTATCTCCTCGAAATGCGAAATGAAACTGGTTTTGGCTCCAATACTTTCCCTCCAACTTGGGTGCCCAAACTTGGAAGACAAACATTACATTAAATGAAATAAATGATGGAATATCAAGAGACACTTGTTGCCTCTTTCCAAGATCAAGTACTTGGAGAATACCAATAGTCACTCATTTTTTCTTTCCTTATCTTTTATTATCCCATTCTAGGTGTCCACATGTGGGAAAATAATATTAAATATGTTTTTCCACAAGTCACCTTTATCGTTTCCACTAGAACCCATCACCCCTTATGAATATATTACAAACAATAGTGAAAATAAATATTACACAATATTTCCCAATTCACCTTGAGTGTCTAGGGACACTTTCCTGCAGTTAATTTTTATGATATCACATTTTTCAAAGATTAACTAGTGAACATTATGAATCCATTTTGTGGAAAAAATAATCTTAACAAAAATAACTACAACAAAATAAAATTATTCATTAGAACCTATAGTAGTATAATCATGTGGTGATTTATCGTCTTCCTTATTATTGGTAAAATGATGTTTCATCACTCTAATAAACTTTTTCTTTTATGTAGACATTAAGCGAGTTTATTTTTTCACAAGTTTTATTTTGTGTTTAGTATATTATGAAAAGGTTGTGTTTAATTTATTTTCCTCTATTTACCTACTAAGTGATAATTTTTTGATTAACGTGGATAAATAGGTTTTAAAGGGGCCCCAAAACCCTTTACAAAAGACACAAGCTGCTAGAGATAAGACAATTAAAAAAATTTACCCCAAAGCCAAAAAAGTTGTCACTAAGATAAAAATTTACATATTTGTAGGTTATTTAAGATCTCTGCTAGTTCCAAGTCCCTAGAAATGACCTACTCATGCATCTTGATAACCTTTGCCAGTTCTTGAGTCAAAATCACAGTATTTTGCTTCATCTTTCTCCTTGTTTGAATGCACGGGCCAGTAGTCATATCCTTACCAAGCCCACCCTTCAAACCATCATCCTCCATTTCATTAGCATCCAATCCCTTAATGATCGGTTCCCTCATCCATTTACGTGCCTTTTCATTCAACAAAGTCAGCCCTTGCACATTTTTTTGTAGGGAAGCTTGATTAACTTGCACCAGCATCTTCAAGCCATCATGAATCTTACTAATCATCTTCTCAAGGGTAGTAATTTTAGATACATTATTTTTTCTTAATTTTTATACATCATCAACTACCCTGTTAAGGATTGCATTCATTTCCTTGACCTGATTATACATAGTCACCTCCATCTTACTATTGTTAATAATTCCCTCATTTATATTGGCCATCAAGCTTAACTTGATGTTTATCTATTTCACTTTAGAAAAGAGCCATTTAAAAAGTTTAAAAAGGAACCCGGTCCTATCTTTCACCATTCTCATGATAACAATAATATCATCCTTCTCACAATTGAAAGGCTCATCTGGTAGGTTACTCGATCCCTTAAGCTGAACCTCCTGGTGTATGTCACTTTGAGAATACACTTTAGCTTTACCTTTTCCCATAGTGCCTAGAGTTTTCATGGTAGCTTTCTCAGAAACTACAGGGGATTTATCTAAATCCATAATATTTTTACTAGCCTTGTTCACATGAAAGTCCTCATCTGGTTCCATCACCTTCTCAAGATTCTCTCCCCCAATTTCCAAAACACCTTGATTCTTTTCCTTGCCAACCACTACCTCAGCCATGGTAATAACCTCTTGGCCCTTATCCCTTCCACTCTTCAGGTTTTTCTTCACCACAAAGCCCTTACCCTTCACTCCTTTAGTACCTTCCACCACTAAAATTCTCCTTTTAACATTAGGAGGATCATAAAAATACTCTATTTTGAAACTTTGGCCCTCTTCCTTTCTTGTCTTACCCTTAATCTTAGTAGTAACAACATGAGACTCATCATTTTGATCCATTTGGTAGCCCATCGACCAAGAGGGAAGAGCATCCTTCTTAGCCCATTTCCTAAACTATTTGTCAAACTCCTCCCGGGGGTCAAAACACACTTCAATAGAATCTAACCCTTCATTCACCTAGTCCTTATCATCAGAGTTATTACCAATTTCATAACCAGAGGATACATCCTTAACCATGATACCTTTGGCCAATTTAGGAGCTTCAAGAACCTTATATGCTTTTGCATATTCCATTGTTAGTAAAATTAAACCCTCATGTAGAAAAGGATTAGGGTTTTTTCTAAATTCATTGATCCCATTCTCCAAAGATAACAACAAATAATATGGGAAGGAAACCAATTTTTTGTGCCCAATGTGATTAAAAAGCATAAAATGAAATCCATAGACTGCAAAAAATCTTCCATCAAGAGTGAAATAACTCATTATCACAATGGCCACATGCCCCCAAATAGGTTTGATGGAATGTCTATCATATCCTCCGCAAGCCAATTTCTTCAGCCTCTCCTTCTCCTTCCCTTTGAAGAAAATATTCAAGGCTGATTTTGATGCTAACCTTTCTCTATAGAATTTTCTACCTTCATAAGATAAACCAATAATATTAGCTATGAAGTCCTCCATGAGGTTAAACTCCAAGCCGAAGACTCTCAATACTTTGTTACTCTAGCCATTGACGAAATCTTGGGAGATTTGGGAATCAAACCCATGAAGTCTTTGAATGTAAGGGCTAACCCCTCCTTTAACCAAGATATCCCAAACCAAATCATTCTCTTTAGTCTCCTCATAGGTTATAGGCTCCACTCTACAATGATCACTCCACATGGCCGACTATGCATAATTCAAGGAAGAACTCATCCAGAATTGTCTAATAGGCAAAAAAACTCCAGATGCATAGAAAGAGGTAGAAGTAAACACCCAAAAATCATGTGTTAATGACAAAAAAAAGGACTATATTATCATATCCTCTACTTGTGAAATATTTCCATAAGCTTCGCCATCATTATTTGGATAGGAGCCAAACTGCACATGTCTTTTCAACTTAATGAGGATATTATCATACAATGAGCAAGCTCCTCTAGGTCCCAATAATCCTACCATCTTGTAATGTTTTACCATGATTGATAAGATTTTTAATTTCAATGGGAATAATGTCATGAGAATCTTATTGCATAGGAATAGATGAGACCCCAATATTGGCTAGGCAGCCAACCAACCCGTTAGCCTCATGATAAACATGAGAGTTATGGAACTCCTCAAATGAGTTAAGAATAGAGATAGAGTTCTATATAATATTATCAATATTCCAAGAACAAGGTTGAACCATCTTAAGGAAATTAACAATATTTAACGAATCTCCCTCCACCCAAACACTTTTATAGCCTTTCTCCTAAGCAAGCTTGAGGCCATAATAGCTAAGTGATAAGTTGAGTTAAGAAGGTTCCCTTAAAATAGTAAGTATTATGCTATTTTAAACAAGCTCTTTTATTATTATTTGTTTGGTAGAAAAGAAACTCTTATATTCCTATGAGGGACATACTAGGTCTATAGTCATTAGTATGTATCTTAGATAAAGAAAAAACCAAAAGTTTGTTTAGAAATGTATACAAGAAGGAAACCCCTTACTCTTATTTTTCTATTGTCATACAAATCTTTCTTGGCATCAAGTTTTTGAAAAGAAAAAGTTAGAGATTAACCTACACATTAGAGGAATGATTGAGACATGATAACTAGGAAAGTGCACCAAGCTATGATAGAAAAATGTCTCTTAAGATGCCACTTTTGTTTGAAATCAGTGAAATCTGATGTGCCCGAGAAAATGAAGTTAGTTATGCTCAAAATTTGAAGATGCAACAAGAACAAGAGTTGTAGTGCTTTGAGTCTAGTTTCTAAGCTACTATTTTTTTTTTGAAAATAATGAAGATTAAGAGTTTCAAAAAGGGGGGAAAACAAGTCTTATTTTTATCAAAAAAATAGCATAGCGTCTGAGGGCCCCCCCTTTTTCATTAATTTTTTTTAGAATTTCAAAAATCCAAATAGTGATAAATTAGCTAACACCATGTAGTTTATCCCCGTTCTTTCGGCTAATTTTTTTAATAAATATATAATATTTTATGAATTTTTGAAGTGGACACATCTTGAAAAGCTGAAATTTGAGCATGCTCCCCCTAATTTTTTTGAAAACTAATAAAAAATAAATTATTTTTTTATCATGTGTAGAATGGAGTATAGTTTAAAAAAATGTAATTTGTTTCAAGATTCGATGAACAAGTAAAAATCTATCCTAAAGCTAGAACATGTTGGTTTTTCATAAAAAATGGACGCAATAACAAGAGAAGTTATGGATGAAAACCTTAACATAATCAAAATGTAAAAAAATTATATATTAAGATAGCTAAGAGAGAGACTAAAATCATCATGGATTTTTAATAAACTTGCATTGAAAGACGTGCAAACAAGATGATTAGCATGACCAAAAATATGTGTAAATTTGGTATCCTCCTGAGAAAATCATGTCCATAAGCAGCTCATTTAGTAAGCACCAAATTTGGCACTCTCCAAATGGGACATCCCATTTGGCGTTTTCCAAATTTGGCACTCGCTAAATCAGCTACATTGATAAAAACTAACTTTGCTTTCTCTTTGTGTCTCTCTCCACCACTTTGATAATGCTTAGATTTTGCAGTTTACAATTGTTGATGGATAGTTGAGGTTTTACCTTTCACTCCCTCTTTTCCTACTTCCCTCTTAACCAATACGTACTCATTAGATCTCTCAACCCTCTCTAGGTCTCTCCTACACTATCTACCTTGTCTTCCATCCTTAGGGTTTAAGGTATAGGATAACTCCCCTCTCAAGTCTCTTCCTCCCTCTATCCCTCACACCCCCTCTCTCTCAAGTCTCTCCCTCCCTCTATCCCTCCCACCCCCTCTCTCTCAAGTCTCTCCCTTGCTCTATCCCTTCCACCCTCTTTCTCTTGGATCTCTCGCACCCCCTTTGCCTCTCTCAAGTGTCTCCCTCCCACCCTAACTAGACAACTCTCTCCCCCTCGCTCTATCCCTCTCACCCTCTTTTTGGCAAGAGACACTGTAGTATCACTTTATGTTTTCATTGATGGCAACTCAAATCGATGATTAGATACACACACTATCATTCGATCACATTGACACATAGATTGAAGATTAATTAGGAAGAACATAGTATCCAGTAGCACAGTGTTCATCGATCTATATGAATATTTCATGTTAATGTTTTGTGTTGCACATCCCAGGAAATAATTTTTGGTATATTATCTCCATTACTACTAAAGTGCAGTGGCTTGTATCAATTCGTGTGGAAGTTAGAAGGTTCGATTGGCTTATTCTCAATCTTTATTGTATTGGGGCCGACTTCAAGAATGTATTATGTCACAGATGTATAAGATGTAATTAGTTAAGTGTTTTCATGCTCGATCATGTTTGTTTGGGTCCCCTCTATGTCTTAACTGACTTTGGAGGATGCGCATAAAGATTTAATCAAGGATCTAGCCGACAGTTGTAATTATTTTTGTGTTCTATTGAAGCCGAGAAAGTGTAATTGAATTCTATGTTGTGGATATATATATAAGATTTTTTGTATCATTTTGTATGATGTATGAAGTGTATATTGGTGCGAATTGTGAGTTAAAGTAGAGCATAAGAGCGATTAAGCACAGTTTCACTTATGCATAGAGAATCTATATTGTGAGTGTGAGCATAACATACCAAAGGTGCAAAATCAGTCAGTAGGACAAAAGATTGTATTTTGCGCCTAACTGGAACTGTAATTAGGCATATTTAGATGTTATCTATCTCAGTTCAAACTCTCAAATGGTTTTAATCTGATTGTCTTTTGTAAGGCAGTGAGCCTTCCCTTTGAGCAGTGAGCTCTAGGCACTGTGCCTAAATGCAAGTGCATTCCCCTTATTGTAATCTTCATTTGAGTATACTCAGATTAACTTATGGATTGGCCATCCACATCCGTGGTTTTTCCCCTAACAGGGTTTCCACGTAAAAATCCTTGTGTTATGATGTTGTGTTCATTTGCTTCATGTTTATGCATTATGGTTGAAGGTAGAAAAGGGGACATTGTGGAATACCTCCCTAACACTAATACAATAGAGGAGAGGAGCAAAAAAATGTTCCATAGCTTCTTAAAAACTTCTGAGATGAATACGTACATCATAAAAGAGATAGCAAAAAATAGGCATTCACAGATTGACACAAGTATTTACGTGGGAAAACCTTTTCGGGTAAAAAACCAACCACACCAAGCAAAGACAATTTGTATTATAGTAATGAACAAATTACATACAAAGTTCAGTATTCACTCTCTAATAATCAACTCACAGCAACACTCAAGTTCACTCACTGTTACAATGCTCATAGCATACAATGAATACCACTCTACTTGACTTAGCTTACAACTTACCAAAAAAACCATCACCTTTTGGTTTACATATAAAATAATGTAATCGAATGTCAAGTCTTAAATTTTTATTCAATGTATCAACCAATTGTAGACCTTCAGGTTCATGCAACAATCACCCAATCAAGAAAATGATCTTCACTAACAAATTTCCTTTGCATTGGGCTGCCCAGGCAATAAATTCATTGCCCATATCGGATCATGTTCATCAATCGAACAAGTCAAGTATTAACTACTTTATCATTTTGGCCTTTAGCCAATAGGATGTTTGACATTGAGCCATGTGTCCATCTTTCATTTGCTTGTTGCTTTGATTTTCTGTCCAAGTCGGTCAAACTCGGCTGACCAAGCTCCGAGCTCATACTGTCTCCACCGTGCCACCGCTCTGAGCTCTCATACCCACCACGGCATGGCGGTGAGCCCACTCGACCCACCCTCAAACTTTCATGTGCTACCGTCGAGCTCTCCAAGTCTCCTCACGATGTGGCGGTGATGGCCAGGCAGACTGCAGGCGGTCATATCGTGCTACCGGACCCTGACCGCCAACCTTCTGCGATAGGGCGGTGACCGCTCCCCTAGACCGCTATCGGTCAACCGTGCTACCGCGGATGCCACCAGGCCACCCCATGATAGGGCAGTGATCACCTTGGCAGAACACCAATAGTCAACCATGCTACCATGGAGGCCACCAAACCACCCCGCGGTAGGGCAGTGACTACCCTAGTAGACCACCGGCGAGCTCACCTCAGTCACCGCGGTGAGCCAGATCACTGCCCACGATGCGGTGGTAGCCGACATGACAGACAACTAGCTACCTATCATGGTGACCATAGTTAGTGAAGACACCACGTGCGGTAAGGCGGTGACCGGCAAACCTCTCACCACTGTACCACCAAGGCTTAAACATAAAACTGTGGTAAAGCGATAAGGGCAGAAATGATGCCTTTTTTGCCAAGTCTTTTTTGATAGAGGCACAAGACTGGAAGTTGAGACATAATTTCCCAACAATGGTTAAATGTTGTGAATGCTTTGAAGTTAAATGTTTATAAAGTTTATTTTGCACAACACTAATTCACCCCCCCTCTCAATGTAGGTTGTTTCCAACAATTGGTATCAGAGCTAGTTCCTCTGAAAGAATTAAACAATTTGGGGAGATCTTGGAAGGTGCTCTAATGGATTGAAGCAGTCTTCAACAACAAATTTTAGTGGCCCTAGATGATCTTGATCAGTCAAAGGCTGAAGTTCAAAAATTGCAAGCAAATCTATGAGATACTAAGAAATTCATTGAGTCTCTGAAAGACAAAATCAATAAGTCTAGAGAGAAAAGAAAGGAACTCTATGATCAAATCAAGCAAAGTGATAGTAAGAGCATTGAAGAAGAACAACTCAATCAAGCCCTGAAAGAAAAGACAAAAGAGTGTGAGAAGCTTACCAAAGATAATACAATTCTAAAACATGAGATGGAATCTATCATGATGAAGCTGACCAAGGAGATTGAAGACAGGAAGAAAAATGAGGAGAATCTAGCACAGTCCCTGAAATAAAAATATGAAGTTTGCAACCAATTGGATGATGAATTGGAGCAATCTAAAAAAAATGAAGAGGCACTTAACAAACATATGGATGATCTCAAAAAAGAACTTGCTACTACAAATGAGTATAAAGAAAAGTTCAAAGCCAACTCAACCATGCTTGATGAACTAATTAGAAGCCAAAGGACTCATGGTGAAAAGCGATGTATTGGATATGAAGAAGGAGAAAGTTTCAGATCTGAGAAAAGGAGATCCAGACAAGGAAATCAAATGAACAAATCTGGAAGGTATCCGATAAGGCAACCTAATGCTCAGAGATTCAATGGATACTATTTTAGTTGCAATAAATTTGGACACATGGCTACTCAATGTAGAAGTAGAATGAATCAAAGCAATCCATCTTTCTTAGGACAATTTTTTAGTTGTCATAAGATTGGTCATAAGTAAAACTAATGCAAAAATATGATGAATCAATTTCATAGAAATATTAGATGCTACAATAGAATTAGCCATATTGCTAACCAGTGTAGATCAAGAGGAAATTAGTGGAACAACTGGTCTGGAAAAAGAAATGTTGTATGCTATAACTACAACAAAACTAGACACATTGCTACATTTTGTTGGAAAAGAAGAGGTCCGGTAAATTAAAGGAAGAACATGTACAAGGATATCAAGGGAAAAGGTAAACTCACTACAAATGCAATCAGACAGTAGATGCAGAAGAAATGGGTTAAGAAATATCCCTCTATTACTGTCAAAGAAAATGTGGTACCACCAAAACCTGCTTTTGGTAATTCCTTCGGGAATTAGTCTCAGGCCTTTGGCCTAGGGGGAACTGTCAAGAAGATCATTTAACCCTCTAACTAGTAAGTCACTAGATTTGGATGTGTAAAGTAGATGCATAGATGCTCAACAGATTCCATTGAACTCATTAGAGGAAGTGGTGTACCATATTGGAGGTCTGTAGAAGATTTACTTGTCACAGTGTACAGAAACAGGGTAACCGGATGTATTAGGGTTAAAGAATTTATTGGGAAAAAAGAGTTAGGTATGAAAGTGATAAAAAAATCATTTCTACTCTTCACTTTTCACTTTGCATTTGGAAGAGAAGAAGTTTGGAGAGCTCATAGGCAAACTTTAACGAATTGAGGCGAGATTCAAGTGTGGAAGTGATCTGGCAATCAAATTCCGATCCGGCAAAAAAGTCTCTTGAGACCGATCTGCTAGGAGCATTTTTGTTTGTTCCGCATAGATTTTTACACACATAAGAAATTAGGGTTTATATTCATGCCAATATTGAAGAACTGGGAAGTTCACAATTGTTGAACTTGTACAATAATCAGATCATTGGTGAAGATTATTGTGTAAAGCTAGAACATAAAATATTGGAAACAAATAAATTCACAGAGATAGTCAAGTTTCCCATGTTTTGAGTCAAGTGCATGATGAATTTATGTGGCTCAACATTCCATTCAAAATTACAAAGGAAAATATTAGTGTAGTAACCGGTCTAAACTCTTCCGGTGGATTACCTATTCTAAAGTCTATGAAAAACCAAACCGTCACTGATGCTACATGATCAACACATGATAGAATAGCAATGTCTATTGATAAAATTCCTGATATAGATGTCAAATTTGTATCTATGGTGATTGGATACAAGATTTACCATTCTAGCCAACAATCTATGTTGGCTACCAAATGGTGAAAGAAAATGTTGAGTATAACCTCTATGAACTATTGAGAGTTCAACTAATAGAGAATCTAGCAAAGATAAAGAAAGACAAGATTTTTTTTTTTAAATATGGTAACTTTATCTTGTGTTTGTTCTGTTATTTCATGGGTGAAGTTCCAGGAGTAGGAATAGTTCATTGGAAAAATGATAAGCCGGTACCCACACAAATCAGAGATTTGTTCTACAATTTTATAGATACCAAAACAAAGAATGCATCTATGTGGGGATAATTTAATATCTTTTAGGCTATGATGCAAGCTAGGCAGAGGATTCATACCTCTATTGTAGAGAAGTAAAAATATTCAATTTTATTCATGGTGAATTTTGACTAGTGTATGATGGAAGTTGTTGATCCGAGAACTATTTGGATCATGCCCATAGGGTATGAAGTTGAAGAGAAAATCTTGGAAATGTATGCTCAACACCTAATAAGAAAACATTTGGACCCGACAGAAGAAAGGTTTGGTACCTATGTAGAGAAGGATATACATGTTCATAATGAACTCAAGAAACCTATGGTAACTAAAAGAGTCAGAAAAGAAGTTGAAGTTCTTGCAGAGAGTATGGGCATACCTACATAATTGCTAAAAGAAGCCAGAAAGAAAAGAGAAGAGGCTGAAGCAACAAAAAAAGTAGCAAAGGAGGCAACTAAAACTAAATCATCTGGTCTGATAGCACAATATGCTTGAGTAAGAACAACTAGAAGTTCTACATCTCATTCAACTCCGACAGTAAAGCCCATCCTTGTAAAATCTGAAGCCAAGGGATCCGACAAAGAAGGAAAAAAGAAGAGCAAAAGAGTTTATATGGCAATTTTTGATGATGAGGAAACTGAGTCAGATGAAGATGTCAAAGAAATTAAAGATCAAGGCACCAAGGAAAAAACTATCACAAATGGAAAATCATCTGGTGAAGATGTTCAAGTAAAGAAAAAGACAAAGATTGACAGTTCGGTTATGTCAGTTGCACAAATTGAAAAGGCATTAGTCAAAGATGGTAATCTCAAACCTCTTTGTAATTAGTATAAGTCTTTTGATGATTATGATAGAAGAATTATGGAAGAGGAAACAATAAAACACATGAATATTTTCAATAAAGTTCTGATAGAAATTATGCATAGTCTTCCCAAAAGCCTATATGACATTCTGGAAATGGGGAGACTTAATGCTAGAACAAAAGAAAAAAAAATGCGAGAAAGGATTCTTGCTAAACTATGTCTGGTGATGTCTGTGGATGGCATGAAGGCATTCTTGAACAAGACCAAAAAGAAATTCAAAATCAAAAGAAGGGTTAACAATCTAATGATTGGTTTAACCGATGAAGTCACAAAAGAAACTGAGAAAATTCTAAGGGAGATACTGTTGATTGAGAGAATTGATGTTGTAGCTAAAGAAACTCATGTTGATGATGCCCCATCTAGTCTGGAAAAGGAAGAAGAAAAATAAAATTTGGGTACAACTAAGGATTCACATATTCCTCTTGCAGAAGACAACAAAGACTCCTATGGAAGTTGAAATACCTGGTAATGTACCGTTGAGGAAATTGAAATCACTGAAGGTAAACCAGACCCTGCAACTATGGAAGAAGTAATTGAAGAAAAGAAATATGATGTAAAATCAATTCCAATTGAGGCAAGAGACACAGCTAAGGTAGTGAAGAAATTTTTGGTTGAACATAAAGAAGAATTGGATCTAGAATTAACAAAAGGTCTTATTGACCCATCCACCTTAAGCTCAAGCACAAGCTAGAGAAGAGCTACTAAAGTCACACATTGAAGATAGTGAGCTGCTAAATCTTGCATCTAGAGTATTGGAGAAGATAATATCATCTTATGTGAAAGATTCGACTAGTTCCTCCTCTAGTGAATTGAAAAAGCTTATCAACTCGGTCATTACACACTTTGAGTCACTAGAAAAATCTGCTATGGTGAAAGTAAAAAAGGAATTTGATGTTAAAAGATTCAATGGATTGAAGGTATTGATTGCCAAAGATAAAACTATCTTAGCCACTTGTGTAAAGAATGTACATAATGCTTTATCAGAAGGTGGTAAGATCTACAAATCATGTTTGTGTTTTTCAAATTTTACTAAAGCTAATGAGAAGAAGATCAAAGATCTAGAAAAATAGTTAAGCACTATTTCTGATGGATTTGATCCTCTATTTGGTGGTATTGGGAAAGTAAAAGGTGCAGTGATGTATGTGCTTAATAATATAAAAGGATTGAAGCATGATAATGATAAGATTGTTGCTAGAGCATGCGAACTCAGAGGCATAATTGGTCCTAACATTGAGATAATGTCAAGCACCCTAAAGGAAGGAGAGAACTCTATGGGAGTTGGTGATATGACCAACTTGGAATCAGAAAAGACACAATCCTACCTAATCTATGGACACGTAAAAATCATGGAGAGTCTCAAAAGAGTTTGGGATGCAAATCTGATGCAGCTAGAGAAAGATTTTGCAGACATTTTTCAGTTTTTGTAAGTTTAAGAAACATTTTTGTATAACAGTTTTGTTTGATCCATTTTTGGTATGCACACCCTTTCCTTTTCCATTGATGCCAAAGAGGGAGAAGAGTGGAGTGAAAAATTCTTAATCATCTTAGGGGGAGAATTGCATTTTTGGAATTTGGAGCAGGTAGTGTATTCTATATTGGTACTGATCTGACACTTAGTCATTTTTCACTAAGTGTTGCCATCAATGCCAAAGGGGGAGATTGTTGGAAAGAGACACTATAATATCAATTTATGTTGTCATTGATGGGAACTCAAATCGATGATTAGATATACACACTATCATTCAATCACATTGATAGATAGATTGAAGATTAATCAGGAAGAATAGAGTATTCGGTAACATAGTGTTCATCGATCTATATGAAGATTTCATGTTATTTTTTTGTGTTGTGTATCTCAAGAAATTATTTTTGGTATATTATCTCTGTTACTACTGAAAAAGAGTGGCTCGTATCAATTTGTGTGGAAGTTAGAAGGTTTGGTTGGCTTATTCTTAGTCTTTATTGTATTTGGGTCGACTTCAGGAATGTATTATGTCACATATGTATAAGGTGCAATTAGTTAAATGTTTTCATGCTTGATCATGTTTGTTTAGGTCCCCTCTAGATTTCTTAACTAAATTTGGAGGATGCGCATAAAGATTTAATCAAGGATCTAACCGACAGTTGTAATTATTTTTGTGTTCTATTGAAGCCGACAAAGTGCAATTGAATTCTATGTTGCAGATATATATATAAGATCATTCATATCATTTTGTATGATGTATGAAGTGTATGTTGGTGCAAATGGTGGGTTAAAGCTGAGTAGAAGAGCGATTAAGCATAGTTTCACTTGCGCATAGAGAATCTATATTGCGAGTGTGAGCAGAACAGACCAGAAGTGCAAAATTAGTATGTAGGACATAAGATTGTATATTGCGCCTAACTGGAACTGTAATCAGGCATATTTAGATGCTATCTATATCATTTCAAACTCTCATATGGTTTTAATATGATTGTCTTTTGTAAGGCAGTGAGCCTTCCCTTTGAGCAGTGAGCTCTAGGCAGTGTGCTTGAATGCAAGTGCATTCCCCTTATTGTAATCTTCATTTGAGTATACTCAGATTAACTTGTGGATTGGTCATCCACCATGGTTTTTCCCCTAACAAGGTTTCCATGTAAAAATCTTTGTGTTATGGTGTTGTGTTCATTTGTTTGATGTTTATGCATTATGGTTAAATGTTGTGAATGCTTTGAAGTTAAAGGTTTATAAAGTTTATTTTGCACAACATTGATTCACCCCCCTGTCAGTGTAGCTTGTTTCCAACACCTCTATCTATTGGATTTCTTGCACCCGCTCTCCCTCTCTCAAGTCTCTCCCTCCCACCCTAACTAGACAAAACTCTCTCCCTCATAAGTTTCTCTCTCTTAGGTCTCTCCCACTCCATCTCTTTATCTCCCTCTCAAGTCTCATTCTCTCTCTTAGGTATCTCTCCCTATCAACACACTCTCTCTCTCTCTTAGGTGTCTCTGACTTCCTCTCTCTCTCTCCCTCTCTCAGGTCTCTCCCTCAAAATATCCCTCCCACCCCCTCTCCCTCTCTCAAGTCTCTCCCCCCACCCTAACTAGATAACTCTCTCTCTCCCTCTCAAGTCTCTCTCTCTCTCTTAGGTCCCACTCCCTCCCACCCTACTTAGACAACTCTCTCTCACTCCAATCCCCTCTCTCACACTCCATCTCTCTCAAGTATCTCCTTCAAAATATCCCTCCCACCCCTTCTCCCTCTCTTAGGTCTCTCCCTCCCATCCTAACTAGATATCTCTTTCTCTGATACAGTAGTATCACTCCCTCACACCCTACCTAGAAAAATCTCTCTCACTCCAACCTTCTCTCTTATGTCTCTCTCCACCACCCTAACTAGATAACTCTCTCTCTCCCTCTCAAGTCTCTCTCTCTCTCTCTCAGGTCTCACTTTCTCCCACCATACATAGACTACTCTCTCACTCCACCCACCTCTCTCATAATACCTCTATCTCAGGTCTCTCCCTCAAAATATCTCTCCCACCCCTCTCCCTCTCTCAGGTCTCTCCCTCCCACCCTATAACACTCTTTCTCCAACAATAGTCTCTCTCTCTCTCATGTCTCACTCCCTCCCTACCTAGACAAATCTCTCTCACTCCAACCCCCTCTCTCTCATGTCTCACTCCCTCCCTACCTAGAAAAATCTCTCACTCCAACCCCCTCTCTCTCACTCCCCCCTCTCTCCCTCTCAATTATTTCTCTGTCTCTCTCTCTCTCACTCCAACTACCTCAATTTTTTTTATCTTTATCTCTCCCTCTCATCTCTCTCTCAACTATCTATCTCAAGTCTCTCTCAGGTGTCTCCCACTCCCTCTCTCTCATATATATCCCTCCAAACCCCTCTCCCTCTCTCAGGTATCTCCCCCCCACCCTAACTAGATAAATCTCTCTCTCTCTCTCTCTCTCAAGTGCCTCTCTTTCTATTAGGTCTCACTCCCTCACACCCTACCTAGACAAGTCTCTCTCACTCCAACCCCCTCTCTCTCACACACACATTGTCTCTCTCCCTCTCAGTTCTTTCTCTCTCTCTCTCTCACTCCAACTCCCTCTCTTAGGTCTTTATCTTTCTCTCTCCATCTTATCTCTCTCACTCTCTCTCTCATGTATCTCTCTCCCATGTCTCTCTCTTAGGTGTCTCCCACTCCCTCTCTCTCAGGTCTCTCCCTTAAAATATCTCTCACAACCCCTCTCCCTCTCTCAGGTTTCTCCCCCCATGCAAACTAGATAAATCTCTCTCCCTCTCAAGTTTCTCTCTCTCAGGTCTCACTCCTTCCCACCCTACCTAGACTACTCTCTCACTCCAACCCCATCTCTCACACTCCCTCTCTTAGGTGTCTCCCTCAAATTATCCCTCCTTCCCCTTATCCCTCTCTCAAGTCTCTCCCTCCCATCCTAACTAGATAAATCTCTTTCTCTAATGTACTAGTCTCTCTCCTAGGTCTCACTCCCTCCCACCCCACCTAGATAAATCTATCTCACTCTAACCCCATCTCTCACACTCCCTCTCTCTCTCTCCCTCTCTCTTTGGTTTCTCTCTCTCTCTCTCACTCCATCTCCCTCTCTCAAGTATATCTTTCTCTCTCCCTCTCATCTATCTCTCTTAGGTGTCTCCCTCAAAATATCCCTCCCAACCCCTTTCCCTCTCTCAGGTCTTCCCCTCACCCTAACGAGATAACTCTCTCTCTCTCTCCCTCTCTTAGGTATTCCCCCCACCCTATCTAGATAACTCTCTCCCTCTCCCTCTCAAGTCTCTCTCTCTTAGGTCTCACTCCCTCCCACGCTACCTTAGAGACTACTCTCTCTCACTCCAACCCCCTCTCTCACACTCCCTCTCTCGGGTATTTATCTTTCTCTCTCCCTCTCATCTCTCTCTCTCAGGCATCTCTCTCTCAGGTCTCTCTCTCTCTCTTTCAAGTGTCTCCCACTCCCTCTCTTAGGTCTCTCCCTCAAAATATCCCTCCCAACCCCTCTCCCTCTCTCAAGTCTCTCCCCCCCATTCTAACTAGATAACTCTCTCTCCTTCTCAAGTCTCTTTCTCTTAGGTCTCACTCCCTCCCACCCTACCTAGACTACTCTCTCTCACTCCAACCCCCTCTCTCTCAGGTCTCTCCCTCAAAATATCCCTCCCACCCCTTCTCCCTCTCTCAGGTCTCTCCCTCCCACCCTAACTAGATAAATATCTTTCTATGATGTAGTAGTCTCTTTCTCAGGTCTCACTCCATCCCACCCTACCTAGACAAATCGCTCCCACTCCAAACCCCTCTCTCACACTCCCTCTCCCTCTCTCCATCTCAGGTCTTTCTCTCTCTCCCTCACTCCATCTCCCTCTCTTAGGTATTTATATTTCTCTCTACCTCTCATCTCTCTCTCTCTCTCAAGTCTCTCTCTTGGGTGTCTCCCTCAAAATATCCCTCCCAAACCCTCTCCCTCCACCCTAACTAGATAACTCTCTCCCTCTTAAGTCTCTCTCTCAGGTCTCACTCCCTCCCACCCTACCTAGACAACTCTCTCTCACTCCAACCCCCTCTCTCGCACTCTATATCTCTCAGGTCTCTCCCTCAAAATATCCCTCCCACCCTTCTCCCTCTCTTAGGTCTCTCCCTCCCATACTAACTAGATATCTCTCTTTCTTTGATGTAGTAGTCTCTCTCTCCTCCTAGGGGTCTCCTCCTCCCACCCTACCTAGACAAATCTCTCTCCCTCCAGCCCTCTCTCACCTCCCTCTCTCTCTCTCTCTCCGCTCCATTTTTTCCTCTCGGTGTTATCTTTTTCTCTCCTCCTCCTCATCTCTCTCTCTTGGGTCTCTCCCTCAAAGGAAGAATATCCCTCCCAACCCCTCTCCCTCTCTCAGGTCTTTCCCCCCCACCCTAACTAGATAACTCTCTCTCCTTCTCAAGTATCCCTCTCTTAGGTCTCACTCCCTCCCACCCTACCTAGACTACTCTCTCTCTCAAGTGTATCCCACTCCCTCTCTCATTTCTCTCCACCCACAATAACTAGATAACTCGAGCTCTTCCTCTCAAGTCTCTCTCTCAAGTCTCACTCCAACCCACTCTCTCACACTCCCTCCCTCTCTCTCTCTCTTTATCCCTCTTAGGTCTTTCTCTCTCTCTCTCACTCCATCTCCCTCTCTCAGGTATTTCCCCCACCATAACTAGATAACTCTCTCTCTCATGTCCCACTCCATCCCTCCCTACCTAGACTACTCTCTCTCACTCCAACCCCCTCTCACACTCCCTCTCTCTCACTCCAAATCCCTCTCTTAGTTATTTATCTTTCTCTCTCCCTCTCATCTCTCTCTCTCAGGTACCTCTCTCTCAGATCGATCTCTCTTAGGTCTCTCTCTCAGGTATCTCTCTCTCAGATCTCTATCTCAAGTCCCTCTCTCTTAGGTTGAGGTATTATGGTTTAAGGGTTGAGGGTTGATGTATTAAGGTTTAAGGGATAGTGTTGAGGGATTAGGTTGATGGTTTAATGTGTATGGTAGAGGGTAGAGGGTAGAGGGTTTAAGGTTGAGGGTTTAAGGGATAGTGTTGAGGGATTAGGGTTGAGGGTTTAATGTGTAGGGTAGAGGGTAGAGGGTTTAGGGTTTAAGTTATAGGGTTGACAAATTAAGGTCAAGGTTTGAGGATTCAGGGATTAAGTTTGAGCAAATAGGGTTGAGGGTTTAATTTATAGGGTTGAGGGTTGAGGTATTAGGGTTCAAGGGTTGAGATATTTTTAATTGTAATCCTTCTAAATATTCAAGTCCCAACAATGTATCACCTTTACTTATACCCAAGTGTAGTTAAATTGTGTGCTCTTAGTTTTTCTTGTTCTAGATATTGAAGTCCTAACAATGTATCACATTTTTCATCACATTTGGTGCTCGCCAAATTTGGTGAGCGCCAAATTTTCCTTTTCCAAAAATGGTAAAAAAAGAGTTGACCCCATGATTTAGACCCACAATTCTCTGCATTTGTTTGGTTCTACACTTTATCCAACTCAAAAATGCCTTTTTATGCAGTTGACTTGTTGTTGTACCAAATTTATTTGACCCATCACCTTTTTAGCACCAATTTGCATGCTAGACAATGTAGAAGAAGAAAATTTGATTTTTCTACATAATTTTTCATTATCTTAGGTAATATATTCATTTGGTATAATTGAAATGTCTACATTTAGTTTTTTTGTTTAGTTTTGATAATATAAACCATCCCTTTCATGATTTTATTAATAATAATAGTTTTACATACAATTCAACATTGAATTAGATCGAAATTGAATTAAAAAGTTTAATTTTTTGGAGTTTGAAGAAAAAAATGGAAAACATGACATAATTTAGATGAATTCATGTAAACTTATATAGAGGATATCAACTTAACACGAACTTGATTATGAATTCCATTTGCATTGCTTATAGTAGTCCATTTCCATCATGGCTAGTGGAATTCACTCTTTTTCATTTTAGCTAGATGTTTATATTGAGTTTTTTTGTTTTTTTTGACAATATAGACCATTCATTTGATGATTTTATTAATCTTCAATGTTATACATAGAATTCAACATTGAATTAGATGGAAGTTGCATATAAAAGTTTAATTTTTAGGAGTTTGAAGATAAATATTGACAAACATGACATAATAGATGAGTTCATGTAAAATTATTTAGAGGACTTGAAAAAATTCCTCAAGGAAATGCCCCAAACCAATGTGGTCTCATGGAATGCAATGAAAAGAAAATACAATTGGCAGTTGCTCCTAGTTATTCGTTATGCAATGTGAAGTAATTGCATAAGAGTTGCACATAGGTTGACTTTCAAAAACATTAGATTGTAATTGAAATTTTTTCATCTATAAACATCTAGTTACATTAGTTATGAAATGTGAAGTAATGATTTGAGTTTTAAAGATGTGCAATGCTTGATGTAATCAGTATCCTGTGAAATAGATTGAAGTCACTATCCTTTATGAATTCTTATGTTTACAAAACTAAAAACAAAGAATAATCTCCTTATAATCATGATTTTCAAAGGTTTCAAACTCCAAACTCTAGCCTACTACAACCATAATGACTTTGCATTTTCTCTTAACACTTTGCTGTCAAAGATTGCCCTTTAGAGTTGACTATTATTTTTTATTTGATTTGACTATATCCTTCCTTTGTGGAATTGTTGCATATGTACTAAAATGAAGAATATGAGACCACATTTCTTTGAGAATTTTTTTGAAACAACTCATTTCCTTGTCTATGCCATTGCTTACTATGATGCTTTGATAATTTTTTTCCAAGCATCCATAGTTTGTTCAAAAGCATTTGTTTTAGAGTTTTAGCCATAGCCAGAAGGAAGTGAAATGTTTGATAAGATGCTTTGGTAGAAATGTATGGAAAATATGGTAGCATAGAAAATCCAGTGAGCTATTTGAAAAAATGCCTCAAATAAACATGGTCTCATGGTGATGTCCATCACCATGAGACCACATTTCTTTGAGGCATTTTTTCAAACAAACTTCCTTGTTTCATAAAATTGTTCGGTAGACATGTATGAAAAATTATTTGGTAGACATGTATGAAAAATGTGGTAGCATAGATGTATTTTTAATAAAATTATTTGGTAGACATGTATGGAAAATGTGGTAGCATATAAAACGTAGTGAGTTGTTTGAAAAAATGCCTCAAAGAAAAGTGGTCTCATGGTGTTGCATGAGAAGAAAATGCAAAATGTGGTAGCATATACAAGGTAGTGATTTGATTGCAATTAAATTTTTGTCATAGATAGATCAAAATCTAGTTATTAGTTATGCAACATGAAGAATGCTTTGAGTTTGAAAGATATGCAATGCAATGTAATCAATAATATGAATATTTTTCATAAAATGCTTTGTGTGTTTCATAAAATGCATTACTTACTTTTGTTCTTTGTGTGTTTGTTAACATGTAGCATTCAACATAATGCTAATGAAACAATCAAAGCCTCTAGCTCTGGATGAATGTGAAGCTAAAAATGCAAGGATAAGAGAAACAAAAAGGCAAGCTCATGAAGAAAAGAAATTTCAGCCCATAGAGGAAGAAATTCCTGTGCAATCTAAGAGAGATGTCGAATTGGCAGCCCATATGGTTTCCCCTTAAAAGGATTTCTCTTTTAAAGATATGCATAGGTTAACATGGAGTGTGGATGCATTGATGTTGAATGCTCTAAGACAAATTGGAATAAGAACACAATAGTGGTGATTAGGATGGAGGAGTGGCTTTATAGAGTGCATGCCTTATTTTGACAATAAGTATTGATTTTTTCAGTGTGAGCGACCCTTATAAGATCACTCGTAATATAAATTTAGTGTGTTGCTCACTCAAAAATTCATAATCATGAATACACACACTAAGCACACCATAATGAACACTAGTTATGATGTATGCTTAACACAAAATCAAAAAGTTGTTCGATGTTGTTATGTATTCCATTCAACCTAGCACATATGTTATACTCCATTCAAAAAATCAAATATAAGAGTAAAGTTATTTCAATTATGATGCATAAAAAAATGCATTAGGCATGACATAAAAGTTTGATGTATAATGGAAATACAATCTACACCATTTAACCCTAACACATAAGTGAACTAAGACTCATCAAAAAAGTTGCAAAGGGGTGTAACTTTTGTTTTGCAACATGTGCGACCAAATTGATAGTTCCAACATGTCTGGATGGGTACATTTAGGCTAGCCATCCTCCTCTTTTGCACCCAAACACACCAAAACAATCTGAGTTACATTGCATCGACAATATCCCTTAAGAGTCCAATGTGCAAAAAGGAAACAACCTTTGACAAGAATTTACTCAGACATCGTGTCACTTATAAACATTTTGTCTAAGGCTACAAAATCATGTTGGGTCCCTCTACAATAACCTCTCTCAGTTTTTGATATCTCTGAGGCATTTTCCCGTGGTGTCCACTTTTCAGTTGATAGAAAAAGGGTCAAATGCAAGCAGTATAAAGTTCCAAAGGGGTGTAACTTTCGTTCTGCAACTCATATGACCAAACCAATAGTTCCAACACATCCGTATGGATAATTTTAGGCTAGTCATGGTCCTCTTTATCACCCAAACATGTCGAAACAATCTAAGATACATTGCACTGACAATGTCCTTTAAGAGTCAAAAGTGCAAAAAGATGGCAATCTTTGATGAGAAGTTATTTAGACACTATGTTGATTAGAAAAATTTCATCCAAGGCTATGGGATCATGTGGGTCCCCTCTACAATAACCTCTCTCATTTTTTGATATTTTTGAGGCATTTTCCTGTGGTGTCCATGTTTTAGTTGATGGAAAAAGGGTCAAATGCAAATAGTATAAAGTTGCAAAGGGGTGTAACTTTCATTTTGTAACTCATATGAACAAGCCAAGAGTTCCAACACATCTGGATGGGTACATTTAATCCAATAATTTTCCTCTTTTACGCCCAAAAATGCTGAAATAATTTGAGCTACATTGCACCGACGATATCCCTTAAGAGTCCAAAGTATAAAAAGGCAGAAATCTTTGACGAGAAGTTACTCAGACATTGTGTCACTTAGAAACATTCCATCTAAGGCTATGGGATTATGTTAGGCCCCTCTACAATAAACTCTCTTGGTCTTTTATATATCTAAGGTGTTTTTATGTGGTGTCGACTTTTTAGTTGATGGAAAAGGGGTCAAATGCAAGTAGTGTAAAGTTGCAAAGGGGTATAACTTTTATTTTGCAACTCGTGTGACCAAACCAACAGTTCCAACATGTTTAAATGGGTATGTTTAGGTTAGACATAGTCCTATTTTTCACCCAAGCATGCCGAAGTGGTCTGAGCTACATTTCACAGGAAGCATGAAGCATACATGTGAACACATGAAGTATACACAAGAAGCATGATGCATACACGTGAATACATGTAATGCATGGAGTATACATAGTAAGCATGAAGCCTACATGTGAATACATGTAATGCATGAAGTATACATAGAAATCATGAAGCACACACATGAACACATGAATTATACGTATGAAGCATGAAGCATGAATTGTTTTTAGCATGCTTATTTTTTTAAAAAATTACATTTTAAGCATTTTATTTCCTATTATTGTAGAAATGAGGAATTGTACAAATAGATTAAAAAATATGTCAAATTGTGTAGATTTTGAATAGAAACAAAAAAATAAACCTTGAATTGTATTTTAGAATCAAAATTTAACTTTTGAAACCTGAATTGTTTGATGAAACCAAAAAAATATATATTTGAAAACCCTAATTGAAACGAAACAAAAAAAAATGCATTTCAAAACCCTAGAAATTGAAATGAATTAAAAATTTGCATTCAGAAACCCTAATCAAGGTTTTTGAAATCTCAAATTCAAATCAAAGAAAAAAAATGAATTTCAAAACTCTAGTTTGAAATGAAACTAAAAAATTGTATTAAAAACCCTAATTGCTTAGAAATTGAAACCCTGAATTGAAACAAAAAAATTGCTAAAACCCTAAATTGAAATCGAACAAATCATTTTGATTTTGAAAACCCTAATATTCGAGCTCAAGAAAATTCATTTGCATTGCTTAAATGTTTTAAATTTCATTTGCATTGTATGGAGAAAATGATATGTTAAACTTTAGTTTCAATGTTAATTATAATTAGATTAGAAAAACGTTCCATTTTTTGTGAAATGAGTATAGTATTTATATATGAATTTTCATTTAGAACTATCTTTTATATGAATTTTAATAATTAATGATAGGTCAAATAATCAGTCCTATTAAAAAGATGAAATAAAAATAAAATAAAAATAAAAACACACTCTAAATTCAAAATCTAGCTTCATCTAGGGTCTATGAAACCTTAAGTGAGGATTAAATTAAATAGTGACAAACGTCCTCATCATATGCTATGAGAAAATATGGCCTAAATATATAAAATATGCTCCTAATTTTATCCTAACTGTAACAAAGTAAAAGAGGAACCAATTAATGATGATTAATTAATTAATTTTTTTACTATTATTTTTACTCTAATAGTATGTTTTGACGTTATCCACTAAATCAAAAGTAATAATTAATACAATTACAATTAAGTGGCATAATCCCTACCATTGATGTATGCTTTTCATCTAGTACTCCTCACTGAAGAAATTCTAAACAACACAAATTTATAGACAATATTTTTTGAAGGTGGGTTCTTGAATTGAAGCTGAACTACTTAAGAAGAAATGGGGTATTTTTATGAAATGTAAATTATTAGGGATGGTAAATAAATCAACTCTCTTTAAAAAATATAGATGTCTATTCTATTAGAGAAAAAATGAGGATTTTGAAAAATTAACTATTAGAAATTAAGATTTAAGTTATTATCTATTTTGAAGTAAAATATATTTTTAAATACATTTTTTAGATAAATAATGGTAAGAAATATATAAATTAATTTAAAGAACAGAGTGTAGGGCATATGCATAATATTGATTTTTTGTGAAATTAAATGAGAGAGTTACTTGACACATAGATATAGGGACAAAAGTATTGAATAAAAAAGTTGATGCAATAAAGTATGCATTTATTATGATTGAAGATAATAGATATTTATCTATACTTTTCCTCAAAATTAAAACAGTTTGTTACCTATGTGAAGTGTCACATCTATGGGAGTGAATCTAATTTTTTGTAATGGATTTAACCTAGCATATAAAATTATCACTCTTTTTTATTTTATATTGATTCAACTCACTTCTCCAATTTTTATTAAGTAGTGGCATTTAAAAACACCTAGGGGTGAGTCTTGGATCTCAATTGTCATGTTCTCATAGGTTAGCCCTCATGATAAGATCAAGTTCATGCGATTATGGGAATGATTGAGGAAAATAGTATTCAAATGTGGAAATGGTGATGCATAATTAGATTAAATTTAGGTCCTCCTATTGAAGTGTTCCTAGCATAGTACTTTCAAAAATGTAAATGATTTGTGAATAATGATCACGTGTAATTAAATGATAAAATAAAGACAATTGAATGCCTTTAAATACTAAGAATGTTTAGTTGGCTCATAATGTATTATTAAATGAGTAGGGGATGGAAAATTTTGAATTTAAATTTTAAAATTTTAATGATTAAATCCATGGTTTAGGATTTACCATATACTTAGAGGATTGGTCTAGGGTTTAATTTTTTGCACTAGTTACCTAGACACTAAATAATCTAAATATTTTTCTTTTCTAAGTTTTTTTAGGTTCTTTCAATTACAAACAATCTAAAATAAAATACTTGATTCAACATTTACTAATTTTATATTATACATTTTATATCATAAAATTTATTTAAGTGAGTTTAATATTAATGAAAAAAATGTTAAATAAAATAATCTTACATTCAATTAAAAAAATATCCAATTAAAATATACATCAAACTCAATCTTAATCACACATAATTATGTGTTTCTATTACGGAAATAGTCAATCTATTCATAAAATAAAAAATATTCATAAACTAGGCACTAACTTGCAAGTCCATTATTCCAAGGGCCACCCAAACTTCACCCTAAGTTTGTTAAACCCTAAGCCCTGAACTCTAAAATCTAAACCCTCAACACTAAAGCATCCATTTTGTCGTACGACCTTAAAATCAAATTTGGTTTCCTTAGGCAGCTCCACCGAAATTGATTCCCTTAAGCCATGTCATTTTGTAGTAGAACATTACTACAAAGATCCCCTTAAGCCATCCTATTACCGTAAACCCTAAACGGGCTAAAGACATCATTTTTTCCTAGGCCCTTAATGAACTTTGGTTGCCTTGGGAAACATCACCAAATTTTATTCACTTGAGCCATGTCATTTTGTCCTAGGACCTCACTAGACATAGATCCCCTTAAGCCATCCTATCACCCTAAATCATAAATCGATGTCTTAAGGGGTCCTAATATGACATTTCTTAATGGGATCAAAGAAGTTCTTAAAATTTGGTGAAGTTGCCCAAGGCAAGCAAATTTAACAATAATAAGATTGTGCAAGATTATAATATGAATGATATTTCATGATCTAGGTTGGTCAGTTGAAACAAGAGCTATCTCAATCAGCTGTTCCACAAGAAAATGTTCTTCACTAAAGCATTCATTTTGTCTTAGGACCTTAAAATAAAATTTGGTTGCCTTAGGAAACTCCACCAAATTTGATTCCCTTAAGCCTTGTCATTTTTTCATAGAACCTTACTGCAAAGATCCCCTTAATCCATCCTATTACCGTAAACCCTAAACTCTAAACTCTAAACCCTAAACAGGCTAAAGACATCATTTTTTCCTAAGCCCTTAATGAAATTTGGTTGCCTTGGGCAACGCCACCAAATTTTATTCACTTGAGCCATGTCATTTTTTCCTAGGACCTCACTAGACATAGATCCACGTAAGCCATCCTATCACCCTAAATCATAAATCGATGTCTTAAGGGGTCCTAATATGACATTTCTTAATGGGATCAAAGAAGTTCTTAAAATTTGGTGAAGTTGCCCAAGGAAACCAAATTTAACAATAATAAGATTGTGCAATATTATAATATGAATGATATTTCATGATCTAGGTTGGTCAGTTGAAACAAGAGCTATCTCAATCAACTGTTCCACAAGAAAATGTTCTTCACTAAAGCATTCATTTTGTCTTAGGACCTTAAAATAAAATTTGGTTGCCTTAGGAAACTCCACCAAATTTGATTCCCTTAAGCCATGCCATTTTTTCGTACAACCTTACTACAAAGATCCCCTTAATCCATCCTATTACCGTAAACCCTAAACTCTAAACTCTAAACCCTAAACGGGCTAAATACATCATTTTTTCCTAAGCCCTTAATGAAATTTGGTTGCCTTGGGCAACGCCGCCAAATTTTATTCACTTGAGCCATGCCATTTTTTCCTAGGACCTCACTAGACATAGATCCCCTTAAGCCATCCTATCACCCTAAATCGTAAATCGATGTCTTAAGGGGTCCTAATATGACATTTCTTTATAGGATCAAAGAAGTTCTTAAAATTTTGTGAAGTTGCCCAAGACAACCTGTGAACCCCTAAACCTGCAAATGCACAAAGAAGTCAAACATTGTTAGTGTTAGATCAAAATGCATGTAAAGATTTGAAGGATTCCCCATGAAATCCACCTATTAAGCTAAAATTAGGAAAATGAAGAACATAAATCAAGAAACTTGAACTAAATCCTAATTAAGCAAATAAGTTAAAGATCTTATGGGGGAATTGGTGCCAATGATATGTTGCAATTGGCCCTTTCCCAACTCCTTTGTGAGCTTTGATGATTTGATGAGTGATTGATCCACTTTGATGATGATTCAATCAAGCTTCATGATAAAAATCTGCATAACCTAGCTAAGAATGTGAAGAAATGGATGAAACTAGATATGATTGAGAAAAAAGTTGAGTATAGTAAGTTTACTCAAACTGTGGATGTTTGAATGAGAGGAAGAGTCTCCCATTTATAGATTCTCAAATTGGAAGAATGAGGGATTTGGATGAATGTGGGATAAAATACCAACCAATGACAAGTGGCCACTTGTCCACATGTGATTGGAGGAGGAATGAGCACATTTTGGTCAATGTGCATGATAAATGCCATTAGATTCAAATTTGAATTTTGAATGTGACATGTGAGAGGGAAAGAGAAATGGAGTTAATGTCACTTGGCTCAATGCACAAGGACATCTAAGAGGCATTGAATGCCTTGTTGGAAGGACCAAGCCCACTTGGCCTTTTTGAATTCAAATGAAGGAATATTCCCTTTTGATGCTTTGTAAGGGAAAATAGAGAATTAATAAATCAAAGTATTTGATTTATTGTGCAAGTTGCATTCTCTAGAGGATTTTAGTGAGAGAGATTAGCTTAATCAAGGTTTTGATTAATTTAATGAAGAATTAGGTGATGTGACAATTTAAACTTAAATAGATGAATTAATTTAAATCGGAATTGAGAGGAAATGGTTTATTAAATAAATGATTTGATTTATTTAACTAAGGAGGGAAGTATTAGATTAAATCAAATAAGGTTTAATTTATTTAATTTAATAAGAGGACTTTAGATAATTTAATCAAATAAAATGATTTATTTAATTAAACATAAATGTAAGGTTAATTAAATTAAATTGATTAATTTAATCAAAGGAGGTGATAGACTTAATCAAATAAATGACGATTCATTAGATTAAGGGATAGAATTACAATGAAATGTTGAGAGTGTGATTTCAGAGGAAATGATGTTAGCAATCAGGATCAAGTGTGCCAAACCAGAAATGTACATTTTCCATGTCTACACAACCAAATTTAACAATAATAAGATTGTGCAAGATTATAATATGAATGATATTTCATGATCTAGGTGGGTTAGTTGAAACAAGAGCTATCTCAATCAACTATTCCACAAGAAAATATTCTTCACTAACTTGCAAGTTCATTATATTCCAAGGGACACCAAAACTTCACCCTAAGTTCCGTAAACCAAATTTAACAATAATAAGATCATGCAAGATTATAATATGAATGAGATAAATCATTATCTAGGTTGATTAATTTATGGTTTAGGGTGATAGGATGGCTTAAGGGGATCTATGTCTAGTAAGTTCCTAGGATAAAATGACATGGCTTAAGTGAATAAAATTTCATGAAGTTGCCTCAAACCTTAATAAAATTTGGTTGCCTTGGGAATCTTCACCAAATTTTATTCATTTAAAAGCCATGTCATTTTGTACTATGACCTTACTACATAGATCCCCTTAAGCCATCCTATCACCCTAAAACCTAAATCTTAAACTCTAAACTGTAAACCGTATATCATTCATAAATTGTCCTATATTAATAGTTAATTGTATTTTCATTCAAGTAACATGCCTTAGACATAAATGAGGCTTACATATTTTATCATATGTATTCAATTAGGCCATTTATATTGAATGGTTTAAGGGTATTTCCTAAACATGTATCTTACATTTTGAAATTACAAATCTAATGCAGGTTCACTCATATCTTAGAGATCACATGGATCAATTCAATAATATTTGCAATCCACCTCTGTGCCATCCATCTCCACCACCTTCACCTCCACCTCCACCCATTCCACCCACTCCACCTCATAACCCCCACCTCCACCATGTGAAATCTATGGTGCTCATTTGCAAGAACAAATCAATTCCAATGTTAGAACCATCCAAGATCAAATCAACATTATTCAAAATGAAGAATTTCTTGCACCACCTATGAGGATGATTGCATCTAGGATGCAAACCATTTTTGATGATGTCAGGGCTATGGATGGGATCTTAGATGAGCATTGACAATGGCTGGAGGAGAGGAGAACTTATGATTCTGGAAAGGAAAATACAAATAAATGAAGAGATGCAATAGAGAGCCACAATAGTTTTTAAATTAACACAATGATCTTAAATAGTTATGAATTTATGAATTTGGTGAACGATGGATATTTTGTGTGATGAATTTATAAATTTGGTTGGATGGATATTTTTAGTGACGTGAATTTATGATTTTGGTTCTAGATGGATATTTTTAGTGACTTGAATTTATGATTTTGGTTCTAGATGGATATTTTTAGTGACATGAATTTATGAATTTGGTGGAATTTATGAATTATAGTGATGAATTTATAATAGTACATATTTTATGATTATCTACTAGATCATGATGGAAAATTGTAATATATATATATATATATATATATATATATATGTGTGTGTGTTAGACATAAAATGTTCTTTTTGTGAATGTTTCAGGTTTATTGTTTAGTATGTACACATGTATTAAAATTTTATATAGTTGTTAAATTTTGAAATTTGTATGTATGTACATAGTTTACTTTAATGATGTATGCATGCAAATTATGCATGGTATTTTTTATTTTAAATGTATGTACATGTTAAATTTTGAATTTTGCATGCACATGCTCAAGTTCAATCAATGTATATGTGTGTTTCAATTTTATATGATCTTAATATATGTATGCACATCCTATTTAAACAAATTTGCATGTGCGTTTCAAATTTAACTATTTCTTGTTATTTTTTAAGTTTGTATGCTAATTCTGTATAATTTAATGCATGTGCACACTTATATCTCATATCATGGATGATTTTAACATTGATGATATCATCAATCCACCACCTCAACCACCTCTACCTCCCCCTCCACCTTCCCCTCCACCTAATATGCCACCTCCAACACTTGTTGCATCTGATGAGGCTCGCTTGCAAGCACACATAAATGATCAAGTTGCATCCATACATAATCAAATCAATGCTATGCAGAGTCAAGCATTAATTCCACCACATGTTAGACATTTTGCATCTGCAATGCAAAACATTGTGGATGCCATCAGGACCATTGATTCTGATCTAGATAGGCATAGACGAGATAGAGAACAAATGAGACAATTTTATGTTGATGTTCTCTCTTATAAACAAATATTAGACCTTAAAATAATGAAAGCCCACCTAGCCCCCTACTTTCTCGACCCCGTTACTCGATAGCCCATTCCTCCGAACAAATCTAGAATATAAATTAGGTGGTGCATACATCCACAGATGAGAGCACATTTTTGGGATCAAAGGTATATGGTTTTTGATAGTCCCCCACATGCTAATTGGGAGTGCCCATTTTATTTTTTGAGGAAATTGTATGTAGAGTTTATTATGGGGAAAAATCCCAATTATTTTGATTTTAAATCATTTCAGGGTGTTGTTGGCAACATGCCACAAAAGAGGTTAGGGGCAAGGGTTGATCCCCAATGCCTCATGCATGTGCAACCCCTTGTTTTTGCTCCTGGTCCTCCCATTCCTACATCTTTGCATCATCGAGCTATGGTCTTGACATTAGGTTCCCTTAGTACACTCGCAGGAGACCTTGATCAACATGCTTCTGTGATAGCGGGTGGGGAGCATAGAGATGATGATGATGGAGGAGTGTTTTATGGAGCTAGTTTGAGTACCACTCCAAGAGTGTCAAGGCTCGTCCCACATGTATGTACTAGTTTCCGTCAAGTATGCTATGGACCCGATCAATCCATACCTAGTTTGGGTGGACGTGGAGATTCTGGTGGTTCATTTAGTCACATCAGTTCATTTGTAGAGTTTCTTACAGTAGGCCAACATCCTAAGGACACTGCTACATAGGTATAAATATGTATCTACACATTCATTTTATAAGAATTTTAATGAATGTATATCAAAGAAAATTTTGCAATACATTTTAACAATCAAACTGTTTGGTGTACAGACGATACTAACGATGGTGCAATCATTCGTTCCACAAGTACATACATCGACACCAGTCCTACTCGGCAACCCTTATGGGGTATTTTGGTTTCAATTTTTTAAATTATAAATGAAATGATTTTTAACTTAAGTTTTAAATTTATAATTGAATAACATATATGCTTGAAATATTTGTTGGTTTAGGTGAGTCAATCAGCTTCCACGCCGATTCCACCTGAGGGGTTGTCGAGCACTCCTCCACTATCAGGCATTGTAGATCAAGGACATGTACATTTATATTGTAAATTGTTTAACTTACATTAGTATAGTTACAATTATGAATTTTGAGTTCACTATATATGAAATGTGCATGTACACTTGTAAATATTATAAGCTTGCATTAAATGTATACATGTATGTCTAGGTTAATACCACAATGAGAATGGGCATCAGACAAACATTAGATGTTGTGACTACTCATGAGGCCTCTGAATTTTAGGCTGTTTAAAAAAAATTCTACACAAAAATGTGCAAACTTGAATATATATATATATATATATATAAACCTAATTTAACTATACATGCTTTAATTTTGATCTTGTAGGACTTTGTTAGTGCGACTTTCAGCCCTGACTCAGACATAGTTACACCTCCAGGAGGACATGCAAAGCAGGCTCCAAATCAAATGGTAATTTACATTTTTTATTATATTTAAATTCAATTATATATTATATATTGTGAATATAACTTTAATTTTAAATGTCAAATTAAATATATGTATAATTTGAGCTAATACATGTTTTAAATTCTTTTTCTTTTATAGCATGAGACACATCTTGTAGTTGAGCATGTACAAACAAGTCATGGAGAAGAGGGTGCACAACCTATGGATACGGTACAATTAAAATTTGATAAATTATAAATTAATTTCAATTAAATCATTTTTAATTATAGACTTGTGCATCTAATTTCAACTTTCTTTATCTTGTTTATGTAGATTGATTCAGAGAATGTAGAGGTTGCTTCAGGTGCACTAGAGCATCCAGACCCAGATATGATGGTAATTTAATTTTATGATGAGTTATAAATTAAATTGTCATTAAATAATTTTTCATTATCTTACATATGATTTCATCTTTCTCTTGTACAGAGTGTTTCAGGTCATCCGCATAGTCCGCATGGCATGAAGAGGTCTCTTGATTATAGAGACAATACATGACCTAGAAACATGATTTTGTGGGTTATATTTGTTTATTTCATGGACTATATTTCTGGTTTGTCATGTACTTTGTTGGAATTTATATTCCATGGTTCTTGAGTACTTAGTTGGACTTTAGCTCATGGGTTGTACTCTGATGGACTTTATTTCATGCACTTAATATATTGGTTTCATGCACTTAATATATTTACATAAATTATGGACTTAAGTTATTGTTTGAGATTTTAATTTACACATATACATTTATGCATTTTATGTTCATAGTCAAGATATTAATATAGGACATTAATGTGAAATTAAATATAAATATGAAATTAAAGTTGAAATTAATAGGACATTTTAATATTTATAGTTTACAAATTTAGTGATCTCATACATGATATACATGATATGCACATTCAATAATTAGTGATAATTAGTCAATGAACTTATTCAATTCACGTCAATCAATAATAGTCAATAAATTATAATTTATAAACAAAAGCAATTTGTTTATATACTAGAAATGATAAAAATTTAAGAAATAAACAATACCATACAAGATTAGAGAACAAAAGCATTAATAAATTCTATAAATAATAACATCCAACACTAATTTATAAGCTGTCAAAACAAATAATGGCATCCAATACTATTTTATAAGTTGTCAACACAAATAATGACATCCAATACTAATTTATAAGCTATCAAAACAAATAATGGCATCCAATACTAATTTATAAGTTGTCAAAACAAACAGGTACATTGAAAACAAATAAGGGGACATCTTAAGGGGTCATAATACCATGTCTTAAGGGGATGTCTTAAGGGGTCATATTACATCTTAAGGGGATGTCTTAAGGGGTCATATTACTTCTTAAGGGGATGTCTTAAGGGGTCATATTACGTCTTGAGGGGATGCATTAAGGGTTCATAATACAATGTCTTAAGGGGATGCCTTAAGGGGTCATAATACAATTTCTTAAGGGGATGTCTTAAGGGGTCATAATACAACATCTTAAGGATATAATTGATTTAACAATAATGTATGCATGATATCTAGTGATTTGAAGACATAGTAGGACATATATGTACATATATGTCATCTCAAAACAATGTTTACAAAATTTGGATATGCCATTTCAAGAACATCTCAAACTCATGCCCAGAATGTACTAGGTCTTCACACCGCCTGATATCAAAAAGGTACAAGCAATATCAATGAAATCATTAAAATATACATATTTTAATTTATATAAAACTATCTATATGTACACAACTCAAGTATGTGCATTTAAAATTATTCCACACATGTGTAGGTTGAATCCAGGCATCCTCTCCTTTTTGTTTCAAAGTATGAGATCAATGCAATGATGGCTTAAGGATACAAAAAAGGATAATAAATCAATTTTAACTATTAATGTACAAGCAATATCAATATGTAATCGAAACATGTATTTAAATATATTTTAACTAATAATTACCTCTATTTAAAAGGACAATATAAAACTTAAACTATATTTACCTGTATTTACTTATTCCATTGTACCATCTGCATCCTCTCTTTTTTGTAATGCATCTATGATTGTCTCATGCTCTTCCATAGAAATTTTCCATAGCACTTTATTTGTAGGTTTTCCGCGATACCGATCTAGTTTTATATTTTTTGCCACCACCAAATGTGAATAATGTATAATTTTTTTATGCGGTTCATAATCTTCGAATATAGGTAGACCATTCTACCTTGCTAGGTATTTTCGTAGCCAAGTGCCAACAACCACAACCGATCCTATTGGAAAAAATGAAAACCATCATCATATAAGTTCTCAAAATTTTCTTAATGGGATCAAAGACTTGTTCTAAAAAATTGCTTAAGGGGATCAAAAACTTGTTATCAAAATTTGCTTAAGGGGATCACGGTACCTTTTGGATAATGATAGCCAGAATCATCTCTCAAGGTGATATTAACTTATGTTTAGTCTCCACACAACGATCCAACCAATATCTTATTTGCTCTTCAATCCCCTCAGGTGCAACAATAGCATACACATGTCCTACAAACAAAATATGATTTAATAACTTATGCATATCAATATAAATAATTTAGTATTACAAAATAACTTAATAAAGTGAAATAAATTCAATTAAATTACCTTCTTGTACAAGGTCTGAAACACAGTCATAGTCTTCAGATGCAAACATTTGATCATTTTCTTCAACAGTTCTTTCATATTGATCATGTGCGTGTGTAGGTGTCAATGATCTTTGCTCCCACTGTTCAACTCATTCTGTATTTTCACATGCTTCCCAATCTCCTGAGATACAAAAATGGAAAAAACATGCAAGCTCCCTTGTCTAGATAGTCCATGTGCTTTTTGTCGAACTCCTAAATGAATTCGATTTAGTAGATCCACTAATTGTCTCACAGTCAACTCTAGGTACAATGTTATCCTCTTCAACCAGCCAAAAGAATCGATGAACTCTAGAGTACTCACTCAAACCAGGTGTAGATAATCTTGTATTACACCAATCCACAATCCCACATGCATCTTTAAATTTTACTGCATCTTCAAATTTTAACTGTTCTCTAACAAGAATTCTTTTGACACACACACCAGCTCCATCATGTTCTCCTTTACCATGCCCAACTTAAAAAAAAATCCATATATGTTGGACATTAAGTTCTTTGTGAATCCTACTTAACCAATAGAACATTCGAGCATTCTTGAACTACCCCATACAATTATCTGACCATATGAGGTGTTCTTTCATATGGATTCCTCTTTCTCTTAAATTTCTTTAAAATATACTGAAACAATATTGAACAAACTTTGACGAGTGTAATCGGTTGTCACTCAAATAAAAATGATACTCCCTCAAAACTTTTCTATCATCCTCAGTGCTATCATCTACATGTCTATAAACAATATGGACAAACATAGCTACTTGCACCGAATTATAATACTATGATTGAATTTCCTCTTGCGGAGCTAGAGTATAATTTTCCGCAAAATCAACCATTGAAAGTATAGTACCAATTGGAAATGTGTTTCTACATGCGCAAAATTGGCCATCAAGCCATCGAGCATGTTGAGAGTGCATGATATATTTTGATACTATCTTATTCTTAAATTCACTCATGAATGCATGCACACTAACTTTTTTTGTAACTAAATCACAACGCTTTCCTATTTTTCCATCTTTTAAAGAATAGTGAACATTCTTAAATATTTTAACTTCTACTAATTGTTGTCCAAAATAATTATCAACACTTTCATGCATACAAATTCCTAAGAATGAAAGATTTCCACAGTCAATGCATTGTCTAGAAATACAAGAACTTAAATAAAACAATTTACCATTAGATCTTTCACAAAACAAACTTGAAATAAACTCCCTTATTGCTTCAGGTGGCATATTAATACCACATTCCTATATAATCATGTTAGTATGCAAGGTACAACGTATATATCGAAAAACAGCATAAAAATAATGAAATTGAACACACGTTTTACAACAACAAGATATTTGTTGCTTATTAATTTTTACATACCACAGTTTACATTTTTCAAAAGACCTTTGACTTATTTTAATATTATCGGGTAACACTAAATCACCACAAGATTTTCTATAAAATTCAGTTTGTGTTGTATCTAATAGGTGTTTTGGGTGAGGATCACAAACTTTGGACCCAACCTTAATTTTAAAACATCTCTAGCATTAGATTAAACCCTAGTATTATCATGCCAATATTTTTCTATCAAAGATTTAATTTCAACATTCAATTTCATATTAAACCTTGGGAGTCGACCACTAAAAATCCAACATTGGTTGATAGGATCATTTTCTATACTTTCTCTTCTTTTTGCTGCTCTTAGCAATGTTTTAGGATGTATTTTTTAAAACTTCACTAATATTTCTTACCATTCTTTTATTCAAAGTTGCTTTATTAACTATAGCAGTTGTTATAGCTCTTCTTGCTACATTTTTATCTTTAGATCGACTATTTTTCCAAATAGATTGAATGGCACTAGCAATAGTACAAATAACATGTTTTAATGACTGATATTTTCTTTCTGGTTTAACAAAAAAACCTAACCTTTTCATTGTTTTCCTCATTTTTTGCATTCTCATCAATTGCATCATTAGTTGACATTGAATTGCAATTTTTTTATGATAAAAGAATTTGTTGTATATTTTATTCACATGTGTTCTTATTTGCCTCCAAGAAATTTGACCAGGAAGATTATCGAAAACACCACTTTCAATTTTTTAAAAAGTATTTTCATTAAATTCAACATCACATTCTAGATTTTCATTTTCAACTTCAAAATGATTTACATTTTCATCAACAAAACGGTTTTAATTTTCATTTACATCAACAAAATAGTTTTTGTTTTCATTTTCAACAAAAAAATCATTCTCAATTTCATTTTCAACAAAATGATCATTCTCATTTTCATTTTCAACAAATTCTATAAAAGTTTCATCTCTCTGAATATTATCAATGTCAACATCGTTAAGTCCAACATCTTGTAAAACTTCTACATACGAATTTACCATTTCACTAACATGTGGATTTGAAGATGTACCTGGATTTGTGCATATTGAAACATTCTCCATAGCATTGAAAGAGGGATTTGAAGACATAGTAGGACTTGCTTGTATAATCATATTTTTCTCCAAATTGACTTTTTGCAAATTAGCTTCATCTACAACCATGGTCTCCTCAATGTTTTCATCTTCAATAGTTGTGGAATTGGATGCTCCCCCATCATTCATTGATTTAATTCTCATTCTTCTTTGTCTTTGTCTTTGTCTCTCCTTCTCTTTGTTTACTTCAATTTCTTCAAGAGTCAATGTCTTCCTCCTCTTATTATGAGTTTTATCTCCCATGATTATAAAATTCTCAAGCACAAATGGATGTCAATAGTGAAATTCTTCAAAAAATTCAATCCAAATTGGAAGTTCAAGACCTATAAGGACTAAATTCTTCCTCTTGTGTTCCTCAAAACAAGTAGAAAACTAGCACAATTCCACTTTAAAACTGATTTCTTCATGCCTCCTTTGAAAAAATAAATTCATATTGCAAGTTGAAGACCTTTTGTTCCTCCATACAAGTACAAAACTAACACAATTTCACTTCAAAAACGGTTAAAATTAATCAAAAATGTAAGTCGCCACCTGTAAAAACAATGCTTGATGAAAAATAGTCCAATTTTACTGCTCTCGGCCATACATGTGAAGTTGCAGACTTCATAGTAAAATTTGACAATAAATTTAAATAACATGGTTAAAAACAAACGGGATCCCAATTATAGAACGAGATCTCATTTTTTTTAAAAACGGGATCCCATTCTATAATCAGGATCTCGTTCCCAATAATTATTGTGGGGACCATTGGCAAATGAACGAGATCCCGTTTACAAAATGGGATCATGTTTCCCTGTCAAAGGTCACTGCATTAAATATTAGGAATGACATCCCAATTATAGAACGGGATCCCGTATTTTAAAATTTGAAATTGGTTTTGCTTTGTGGTCGGGTTTTTGCCTCAGATTTTGGTTCAGGAAAAGCATTGGGAGTCTGAACCTAGGCCTTCAACCTGGTTTGACCTGCAAGTTGAAGGTTCTAACAATGTCAGAGAAAAATACCGAGTTTGGACATATGGTTGACGACATTTTTTGCAGAATTTTTTGACAAAATTAAAACCCATTTTAGATGAGACAATGCAGATTCCAAATATGTAATTTTTTTTACAATTGTATTATTTTTTCTATTTTTCAATTAATTTCTGATGAATCTAGTCCATAAACTTTAAATATAAGGGTTTTTTACTATTTTAATAACTTTTGATCAACATAACATTTTGACAAACGGATTGCACGAGAGAAAACTTCAGACAATTCTTTTAAATTTGAAAAAAATATTAAAAAATGATAACTTTAGGTCATCTTATGCATGTCGTACACGATGATTTTTTCAAAACGACAAATATGCCTAATAAAAAATTAACAAAAAAAAAAAAATCAATAAAAAATTACAAAATAATATCCAAAACAAGCTTCAGCGAGTCACAAATATTTTCCCAAAAGGATTTAGAAAAATATGATAATTTAGGTCAAAATATGGATGATGTACACATGCATGGTATGGTAAAAAAAATGACTTTTAAATAGTGGTTTTTACAAATGCATATTGAAACTCAATTTGTACAATCTGGGTATTGAAATAAATTACATATTTGGAAACTAGACTTCGAGAACTGCATTTTATGATCAGTGACTTTATTGAAGATTCCATCTCTAAGTGCTTGAAATTTTAAGGTCAAATGTGTCAAATTCTGAAAATCAAGGAAAACACTTCCACTTTTTTGCCAAAAAGTGGACTCAACTTCTTGCCAGCACTCAAAATATGTCCAAAAATTCCATATAGGCATACAAAAAAGGACCCCAATCAAAATTCATTTCCCTCCAGGTGAAGAAAATAGACGGGTGGCCTTTATTGGTCGGGGGGATGGAGTTGCGTATGATACTCATTTACTTTGAACTCAAGGGATGCTCCTTCTATTTAGTTCCTGATCAAGCTTCAACTATTACAATTAAAAGTAAAGACGTTAATATATAGAAATTAAATTATAAAAAATGATATATTAAAAAAAATAATCACTTAGTGCCTACAAATGATCTCTCTCCTCAATCGAAAGATCCACATGCTCAGGCTCTAGCACCCCAAAGTCCTATAGAAACTATCCAAATATATTAAAAATAATCACTTATGCCTACAAATGATCTCTCTCCTTAATCAAAAGGTCCACATGCTCAGGCTCTAGCACCCCAAAGTCCTATAGAAACTATCCAAATATAAATTGAACTACAAATCAATAATTATTTGATTTTTCAATAATAAACAACTATAACAACGGATGTAATTTAAAATTTGCTAATCTACCTCATACCCCCATGAGAGCCATTGAGTTGTCTATTGCGGAAGATACACCACACTCCATTTCCCTAACAACATCGGGAGGTGTTTCTACTTGCATCATCTGAAAATAAAACAAAAAATTATTCAATCACGAAAACTAGAATAGTGATGTAGGTCATGGCTTATAATGTATGAGATAATAAAAATAAACTGAGTACTTATTGAACTATATATTTCTTACTATGATGCTTACTATTTTCCCTATCCATAGCTTGTTCAAAAGAACTTGTTTTAGGCTTTTATCCATAGTAGCAAGGCAGTGAATTGTTTGATAAAATGCTTTGGTAGACATGTATGAAAAATGTGGTAGCATAGAGAAGGTAGCAAATTTTTTGAAAAAATGCCTCAAAGAAATGTGGTCTCGTGGTGATGGAATGCCATGACAAATAAATTTGCCTCGTGGTGATAAAATACCATGACAAATTTGTTTGTCATGGCATTCCATCACCACAAGACCGCATTTCTTTGAGGCATTTTTTCAAACAGTTCATTTCCTTGTCTATGCTATTATGCAGGGATGGGGTGGATGGTATAGTGGGGTCTTGGTTATGAGATGGAGGGGGATCATGACATGAAGAGGGAGGGGTGTTTTGATCATGAGGGGAAAATTATCATTAGATGGCGTGGAAGGTGTACTTTGAGACCACATTTTGAGAGTGATCATACAATAGAGTGGAAGAGGTATTTTGATTTGGACACAAAAGGATGTCATTAGATGAAGTCAGGGAGAGGGGATTGTGAGAATGGGATGAAGGGACATATTTCTCTTGAGATGATAAAATATCATTAGATGAGATGGAAGGGATATGTTTTTCTTGATTGGAAATGGGATCATGAGATGGAAGGGGATCATATGATGGAGGAGAAGGGTTTCCTTGATCTTTATATGGAGGGGAATCTATGTTAGCATGCTTTGGATTAGGAGATGAACATAGTTCATTTGATATGTATGGTGTGATGAGGGAGGAAGGTTTTATAGACTCTTCAACTTAGATAGATGGATTGATAGGGGATTCATAAGATTTAGGGTATTAGGGTTTATCTTGATGTGGGGGTGATGAAGCTGGATGCATGATATGGGAATATTGCACCACTTTGTTTTTGCATGGGGAAACAACCACCTTTGTAAATAGTCTTTGGAGGAAGTTATGGGATAATGGGATGAGAATAGGAGGGGAAAAAGGGACAATACCAAGAGGGGATAATGGAACATAGGATGAATTAGGATGTTTCTAGGCTTTAACAATAACACATGAAGTTGGTTGTTGAGGTGTGCAGTAGTAATGGAGAAGAGAGTTGGTCAATGAGTGGAAGGAAATATTTCTTGTAACGGTATGTGTATAAGATAAAATTTGGATGGAGGTGGTATAGCATAAAGGGATAAAGAGACAAGATCAAGAGGGGATAATGGAACATATGGTGAAATAATAGAGGGTACAATGGGATGGGGTTGAAGGGGATGATGGAACATAGAATGGACTAGTAGAGATTAGTGGGATGGTCTAAGAGGGGATCATAGAACATAGGGTAAACTATTAGATGTTAATGGGTTGGGATTAGGAGGCAATAAAGGAACACAGGGTGAACTAGGGGAAGTTAATGGAACAAGACTAAGAGGGGATAGTGGAACATAATATGGACTAGTAGAGATTAATGGGATGGGCTAGGATGGGATAACAAAATATAGCGTGAAATATTAGAGGTTAATGGGATAGGATTAGAAGGGAATAATGGAACATAGGGTGAATTAGGAGGTGTCTAAGGTTTGACTATAGTACATGAAGTGGGAACTTGAGGTGTGTAGTTATAATGGGGAAGATTATTGGTCAATAATGAGTGGAAGGAAAGGTTTCTTGTAATATTATTTGTCTATGATGAAACATGGACAAAGATGGTATGACATAGAATGGATAAAGGGACAAGACCAAAAGGGGATGATGTAACATAGGGTGAAATAATAGAGGGTACAATAAGATGGGAGTAGAAGGAGATAATGAAACATAGGATGGACTAGAAGATATTAGTGGGATGGGCTAGAAAGGGATCATGGAAAATAGGGTGAACTATTAAATGTTAATGGGATGGGATAAGGAAAGAATAAAGGAGTTTCACATAGGGTGAATTAGGAGAAGATAATGGGACACAATCAAGAGGGGATAATGGAACATAGAATGGACTAGTAGAGAATAATTGGATGATCTAGGATGGGATAATAAAACATAAGGTGAACTATTAGAGGTTAATGGGATGTTATTAGGAGGGAATATTATAACATAATGTGATTTAGGTGGTGTCTAAGGTTTGAATATAGGACATGAAGTGGGAACTTGAGGTGCACGTTTGTTCAATAATGAGAAAAATGAAAGGTTTCTTATAAGGATATGTGTATAAGATGAAATATGGAGGAAGGTGGTATAATATATAAGGTGTTAAAGATTGGGATATGTGATATAAAATGGTTAAAATATGTGTGATGATAGGAATGGAAGAATGAGATGGACATTAAATGGTAAAATATATTTAGGATCTCATAAGACCAACCAAACATGAAATCCTCTAATAGATATAGAAAATAAGACATCATGGTAGATTCCTTACAACATAATTCATTCACATCACATGTCATATACTCTTCATGTTTGGTTAAAATGTGTGGTGAGGAGGAGGATACAAGTGATAGGTTATGGGATGGTGGAAGGTAAGTCTTAACCTGGTTGAATGGATGAGGTAGCCTAAAAATGAGCATGAAAGAAACTATGTGAGAGATGATTTCCCACTATGATCTACCATCATAAAATTAGCATGTGTCCATAACATTTTGTACAAGGAAAGTGGGTAGAGCTAGTAGTCATATGGAAACCAGGGGATATGACAAGGGATTATTGGAATCATGGGCACATAACTAGTACTATTAGTGAATACTAGGAAAGGTGATAACAATATCCATTTGAGAATAAAGCATGTTCTTTGACTTATTTACCGACTAGCTATAAGTAGTAAATAATCAATTATAACCTAAGCTATTAATATTTTTGTGAGGCTATAATATGAGAATTGACACCAAAGAGAATATGCATTACAAATAGAGAAACTAATTTTAAGGTTCTATGGGCATGCTACCAACAAAATATCTTCCAACCTTAAACTATACTTCTTATGAGATAAATTTCATGATAATTCAAAAGCTATCAAACTATATAATATGAAATTGAGATGGAAAATAAGACATAATTTCAACTCCAAGCTTTCAAATTATTAATTGCACAAATTAGTCTCATTTTTTCTCCACTTCACGTTCCTCCAATGTTTGTGTTTCTCATCAATTTTTTAGATTTGTACACACAAAATTACCAAAACTAGCTAACATTATTTTACAACACCATTAATGAATAAAGGTTGCCTGAGTGAAAGTTGTATGACGATGTGAATAGCGAGGTGTGGAGCTTGAAGGTCCACCAACAAATTGTTTGACATCCAATGCGTGTTATGAGAAAATCATTCAAATAAAATTCAACTATTCACATGCAATAATTATTTCTTTAATACTAGTTACATACCTATGGACTCGACGTCGAAAAGAAATAAGGGTCTAAAAGAATGGTGCACGTATCATGAACACTCCAACCTTGAATTTTCATCATATTTATTCTACTAATTTAGTTATTCTTACATTTCAAAATAGAATTTAATAAACAAAATTAAAGGAACTTGTTGAATTTTACTTGAGTATCAATGCTGAATGTTTCATTCAACAATACATCTGGCATAACCATATGCTCTATAGCTGATGTAGGTTGTGTAACTGCATCCCAAGCACTCTGATAATCATACGTGCAGACAACACCACAAGAGCAACAAGGGTGGGGTGGAACTTTGGGCCTAGAAGTCTCGTCCACATCAGGCTCTACTAGAGGCCTTGCACACTATACAACGCTCTGAGTGAGCGAGCTAATTAACTCTAGCATGTCCACCGCAACACTGTCCTTCACAATGGAAGGAATGACTACATGCTCCACCATGGGTTTGGCTAAGAGTCTTGGTGCCAACTATGGATTACGTTGTACACTTGGTCTATCATGTGTGAAGCCCACACCTCTACCCTGAAAGTCTAAAATGCAAAAATAATTTGGCACCTTATTGAGGACAAACTCACAATAGAGTTTCCTCAAAAATATAGTGGTACCTCATGGTTATTGCATGGAGGTTGGTCAAAAACCATCCACCACCACTCCCAAAACTTATTTTTTATTAGTTCATGGTGGCACCAATGGATGGGGAACCTATTACATACATGTGATAAATGTGCTTTGGTTCTTGGGTTTGTAAAAAGAACACACAAGTTGACTTTGATAATTTTTTATTTTCACATCTACATATGAAAGACCACTAGAATAAAATTGTTTTAATTCATCCCTCTTATTCGACCAAAACTTGATTTTCTCACTCATTTCTCCTACATGTGATACAACCAACTTCAATGATTCGACAATCCTCTCCTGTAAGGCTGGGTTTTAGCATGCTCGGTTAATCTTCCAATCAATTGTTTAATTTCTCTTTTGTTGTTTTCAATTTGATTTAAGATATTTTATTGGGTTCCTTGTGGATTCCTATGAACTGACAAAAGGGTTTGAGGTTGTTCTTTTTCAGGAGGCTCTTCATGACGGGGGTGATCCCACAATATTGGTTTACACTTTTTGGCTAAAATGCACATTGAACTGATTTTTTTAAACTAAATCTTCACTTTCGGGCACCTATAGCGGCTAAATTGTGAGGAATTTGAAGATGATGCAAACTAGTGATTTGTCATATTTTGTTTTTATATTCTAAATATATACTCTCTTTTTTTTTGGAATCAGATTATACTTTTTTTCCATCTCCTTTGAAAACTAGTTTTTAACAATAAACACCATTTTTAAAGAGTGATGTTACTGGCTAACACAACTTTTTTTCTATGAAGGATAAAATTATATTTTTTTCAAATTTAGATTCGTAACTACAATATCTAGTGCATGGAACTGGTTTCATAGCATTTCATTGAATATTTTTTTCTTAATTAAGTTTCAAAGTCAAACCAGTTACAATTTAGACATGATTTACTGGCTAAAACATAAAATTTTCGGTATGTATCGAAACTCTTTTTTCTGTTTGGATCAGGGACATCAATATCTAGTGCACTAATATTCTTCAAAAAAAAATTGATATAATTTGTTGTTTTTCCACATGTGCAGAACATAGAGCTTGATTTTCAGTGAAAAACCTATGTTTAATCAAACTAAAAAAAATACATAATAAAACCAAAACATTAAAATTATATTTGATGGATAGTTCATTCTGAGGACTACCATAATCCAATTGGGTCTGTGAAGTCTCCTCCATTTTCATCCTCAACCCGAGCTTCGAAAGGCAAAATTTTGCAAAGATTTTGTAGAAGAGGAGGAGAAGGGGGGGAAAGGGGGGTTCATATGGACCCCCCCTTTGAGCGTACCCCCTGACCCTTTCGAGCGAAGGGGGGTTTGCTCGAAGCAGGGTCCATGCGAACCCCCATTTTTTTGAATTTTTCTTTGTCTTCATTTTAAAAAAGTGTGCCAAAAGGTGGGTTCCATCATTAAAGAGGGTTCACTCGAAGGGGGGTCCGAGCGAACCCATTTTGGGTCCATACCCCTAAAAACCTTTTTTTTTCTTTTCATGGGAGCATTTTTGCAATTTTCCTTCCTCAACAAAATTATAAACTAGTATTGTGAGATCACCCAGGGGGTGATTGTGAATTGTTAATGTTTTGATGTGGAGATTGATTTCTTGGAAATTAAAACAAAGTTTTTAAAAAAACCTATTTTAATCTACATTCTAATTCAAATTAAAAAATTAAAAAATAGAAATACATACCTCTTTGATCTCTTCGACCTCACGAAGAATTGCAAGCAAAATTTTATCTCCTTTTGGAGAGCATGAGTTGGAAGAGTAGAAAATGGGAGCTAGGGTTGTGGGTTGTAGAAAAAATGAGGAGAAAAACAACCTATGTTTTTTAAAGTGATTTTGCATTTGGTGAGCACCAAATTTGGCGCTCGCCAAATGGTTAACTTGTTTGGCAAGTGAAAAATGGCTAATTTCACTTTTTTCAACAAAGTGGCACCTTCTTTGTGTCACAGATTGGTGAACACACCCAACTTACATTTCATTTATAGTGATACATTTGTGCACGATATACAAGTTTATACATATAAAACTTGGATTATATATATGCATGCACACACACAAACACACACACACACACACACACACACACACATATATATATATATAATTCATGAGATCAATATTTCATGCAAATTGGTATAATGGATGCAAGGTTTAGTGTTTGCTGCAATATTTTTCTTCTTAATAGCAAGAAATTGAATTTTTCTAGTGATAGTAGACATCAAAATGACACTATATAAAGTTAACTTGTATGTTTTAGTATTAATGTGTAATATAAAAATTTAGAGGGTTTATTATTGGATTCTTTAATGAATAGTATTTTTTGGTTTCTTTAAACATAACTTATATAGATGTGTACTATGCATTTAGACCCATGTTTGGTTCATGCGTGATGTTTTGGCTTTCTACAAGTAATACCAGGTTCTTATTTTCATTTTTTTTATTGTTGTGCCTTGAATTATTATTGAAAGCCTACCATTCATTTTAATATTGTATTTTCATTATGATATTGCCAGAATAAAATTTGAAGGATTAGAAAGTATGCCTAACCAATTATAAAAATTATTTCATTATGAAACATACAAATGTAAATATGCTCATGATTTAATCAATTATTGTTTCCTATAATATTTTTTTGGTTCTCTATTACATGTGTACTACATGTATAAACCTTTTCTTCCTAAATTTTGGGTTTCAATGCGAGTTCTATAGTTGAAGTTGTTTTTTTTTTTTATGATTGATAGTAAATAGTTATGATCTCAATTGTGTCTTTTGTTTTGAACCTTAAGATTTCTTGTTTTCAATAATATTTGTACGATGTTAGCATTTTTTGAGATCAAATTATGTAGAGTATCTACTGGCACTAGCATTATTAGGAGTTGTGATGGTTGTGAAAAAGAAAATTTCATGTTTAATTTAATATTAGATTTTATAAGTAGGAATTATACTTATAAACTTTATCGATGTTTGCAAATTTTATAATAAATGGAAAATGGATCAAAGCCTATTTTTTATTCACAAATTTGAAATACATAAAATATACTCTAGAAATAAATGTATCATATTTGAAATATGTTCTTATTATATATTTTTTTCCAAAATTTGAAAGATTCTTTTATGAAACCTTGAGTTTTGTTTTGAGTTCAAGCAACACCTATCTTTATTTTTGTTAGGTTCTCTTATTTTTTCATTAAACAATCTTAACACGAGCTTCTCCTTTGTGAATCTTATTATACCTATGCATTGGACTAGAATATTATTTACTTGAAATAATATATTTACATTTGTTTCTAAATTAAAACTATATAGTATGAATAATAAAGTAAAGTGAATTTATTTTAATTATTCAAAATAATATAAAATACATCTAATTTTAATAAGACAAATACATTTTTTTTTGCTGATTTATGGTTGTTGAATATCTAATTGTATATCACACAAAAAAATAAGCCAATAAATAAAAATAATAATAATTTTAATAAGATATTTTGAAAGTAAC